>VZTL01063249.1:2798-33663 GCA_013400535.1 Scopus umbretta
TACGGCCCTGAAAAATGTCTCTGTGTACAGCAGTATAACCACCGTTGAATATCACATCTAGTTTTCATGTCATATAGGCAGTTGGAGAGAGCTGCAGGAATAATCTGAGTTTGGGAAGGCATGTTTTGCACTAAATAATTCTATTTACTCGGTCAGAAGTAGAGGAAAAGTGAAAATGACTGTGTTCAACTTGGCATTACGGTTGAAGTGATAGCCTAGTTAATCTGAAAGCAGCTTTCTTACAGTTTTCTCGGCCATGACTTGATCTAGGGTAGGTGGTTCATATGTTTATAAATCAGTGTGCTGAATACATAGCACTCATGTCGTGATAAACATTTTTCATATTACACTGCAATACTACAGTAATGGGCATATTTTCTCTTCATGTAAGTAGTCCCTTGCAAGGACTGCGCTTAGGTTTTCCTGTGCTGTTGCGTGTTTTTGTTCTGATATTTTTACAGTTTTGTAGACCTTGGTCAGCCAATTCTGACAAAGAAAAACCAAAAACCAAAAAAACCCAACCAAACCACCAAACAAACCAAACCGTACTTGACTGGAAGAGTATTCCTCTGCTACACCTCTACAGTTTTTATATTCTAGAAGTCATCATGTGAGTGTGATGATCTGTAAATTATTTAGTGCCAGATGTGATGAATGATTAGCTTGTTAAGGTATGATTTTAAAGGCTTTGCTTCTAGGTGCTCCTTGCAGCAAAGTGTTCCTTTTAGTTAGACTATTAATTTAGAAATGAAAGTGGGTTTAATACAGGGAATAGTGATGTGAATGAGTACAGTTCACTTGGGAGCTTGCTCACTTTACAGCTCTCTATTCTGGGTCTTGCATTAGCACATCATGTTTCATTTAATAGCTTAGTTCTTAAGAGACTCACAAATTGCTGATAAACAATACTGGCAGACTTTCACTTTGTACTTCTTTTTGCTGCTAACAAAGTAGATCACGTTTGAATAATATGTTGTAGAAATTTAAATGGAATGAAGTGAAGTCTCAAGAGCATATTGTTAACTTACTATGTTTAATTATTGCAGCACTTGCAGCTATACTTATTGCTTTGTGAAGGCTTAGAACATTATGTTCAAGGATGTAATTTATTATAATCTGCTGCATTGGATTCAGAGCGTTGGTAGGTGTTTGTACCTCCAGATAGACAAATGTTCTGTTTACAGTTACGTGTAACAGTATGTACTTAGCAAAAAATCTGGCGACTGCTGTCAGCGTTTCAACAAGTTGATTTGGTTTTCAGGTTTGTAAACGTTGGGAGGTTTTTGTCAGCCTCCAATTACTGAAAGTGGTAGTGAGTTTCGGAGGGACTCCAATTTAAATATGGTCTTCTAGTTCTATAACCTTACGGTTTGGGAAGATTTGAGTAGATGAGATAAATCAGTGAAACTGGTCATACTTGCTTTTAAAAGCCAAGTGATTGAGTTGCCCCTACTTGTAATCCACTAAGAATGCCTTGTGGCTGTTATAAAAGGAATGGAAAAGGAGATCTGTATTTTGAATGGTTTGGCAATTAGATGAAAATGTAGTTCATTCTTGTTCTTTTGGGTTTCTGTGTTACCAAAGAGAAGAATATTTTTCCAACCCGGAATTCTGGTTTTTATTCATGTAGTGAAAAGCACTGGTATTCAGGACAAAAAAGTAAATAATGCTGGAGCGTTACACAACCAAATTGTTGACCATAAACCACTGAAGTTAGTTGCCATTGCTTCTTAATCCCAGCATCTGTTGCATCTCTCAGAGAATCAGCTTTGTCTCATGAATGTGCTTTCTACCTTCTCTTGGAAAGAATCTTCTGCCTTTGTCAATTCTCATGTCTCCACGTACATTTGAAGGGGAAGACAAAATGCTTTTGAATAAAGTATACTTTTTTTTTTTTTGCTTGGTAGAACTAATGTCAATACAGAGACTATTACAAATCTTGTAAAGCAGGTTGATTATTTGGGGTGGGGCATCTTGTTCTCATTCAAAGTGTGTTTTTTAAACTTTCTAAAGCTAATCTAGTTTATGATATACCTGTCTTGACAATGGAGTTTAATTACATTATTTGCTTGAGTAGTAGGTCACTTTATGAAAAATTATGTGAAGGTAGTTCTATATTACAGTAGAACTATGCTTATTAATTTGTAAAGAGCCATACAGTAAGCGAGTAGTCGTTTATGATCGATGGGCTAATATTTGAAAGACTTCTCTTGGGCAGAGTTTGGTGACTTGACCTAGCTGGATGTGCGTAAAAGGATAGTAAAAGCGTAAATACCTGCTTCTTGCTGTGCGTGTGTGCTTAGTAATTGTGGTATGTACTATCTCTGCTCATAGGTGAGAGAAATGGCTGCTACCACACTAAGCGGTCTGCTACAGTGCAATTTTCTCACTATGGATGGTCCCATGCAGACGCACTTTGAACAGCTGTGCAAGATGAGGTTACCGAAAAAACGAAAGCGAGACCTGGGTTCAGTGGTGGATACAATTCCTTCTGGTGGTAAGAAAAGTGCTTCGGAGACTACAACCATGCATGTCGATAGCAAGTTAGGAAGAAAGAAATATTTCGTGCTGCACTTAAATGCTTATTCTGCAAGCACTCCAGATGGAATAAGATTTGTCCTGTGGTTAAGCAGTATTTAGAAAATTAACATATACCCAGAGAGACATAAGGCCTGTTGCTCATGCAAATGTTTTTCCTCGCTAAACATTCTTAAACCCTAATGGCAAATGACTTGTCCGTATGTACCTTATTGTCTATTTCTGTGTAAGTAGTGCAGATCTGAATCCTTGTTAAGTGTTTCGAGAATTTGATTTACACCATAAACGATGAGTAAGAATACACTGCACCAAAACAAGCAAATAATGTTTTTTTATGATGTATTCCTACATTAAACTAATTTATTACTTTTCCAGAATTAACACTAAAGAGATTTTTCTGTTTCCCCTGTGCACAATTCCCATCGTTAAGAACACAGATGACGAGGGATAGCCGTTTCCTCAGCAAATAAAATTCTTTAGCTGCCACAATATAATTCCACTCCTTACCCACCTTACCCTCTATTTGTTAGTAGTGTGGTGGTTTTATTAAAAAAAAACAAAAAACCAAAAAAACAACAACAAACAAACCCCAACCCAACAGACACACGCCAAAAAAACAATGACAACACCCCCGCCCTCAGTTCTGGAGCTTTGGCTTCTGACCAAACATTTAGTGCATTTGAGTTAATTAATTTGACCTAGAAGGACTGGGTTCTCTGGTTGTCAAATAGTTCTGGTATTTGAGAAAACGTTCCGAACACAGAAATAGGGATCAGTGGAGATGTAGTTCATGAGCTATTTACTGAATAGAGGTAAGGATTCTTTTGAGAGAAGGAAGCTCTTTTGAAATGTTTATAAAGTATACAGCAGTTGCAGATTACTTTTTTTACACATTCCTCTGTTAGAAATGAAAGATAGAACCATAAACTTAATCTTTGATTCTGCATAAGAAAGCAGAAGCACTTTGGAGATACATACACTTGTGTGAATGTGTTTGACTATATAGTCTGTAGAACTATCTGGTATTCCATAGAAGCTAGAGATCTTTACTGTGGCAGGGTTGTTAGTTTGGGTTTGGTTTTGTGGTTTTTTTTTTTTTAATTCGGGGTCAAAACTCACTCAATATTAGTATGTTATTCTAATTAGATCACCTCTGTTAAATATATAGGCTCTCTTCAGTCATTTCTATCCATTAAAAATAGCCTTATTTTCACTGATAACTGCTTTTAAGTTCGGCTGTGTCATTGAGGAACGTGTCAGACAAGATAGTTGCACCTTGCCACATGTAAATTAACATCCTGCAATTGCAGATTTGGTTAAACGCCACGCTGGTGTGCTAGGACTTAGCGCATGTATTTTGTCAAGTCCATATGATGTACCCACCTGGATGCCACAGCTCTTGATGGATCTCAGTGCCCATCTTAACGATCCTCAGCCTATTGAGGTAAAAATACTTGTATCATTGTTCTATTTAATGTAACACATCTAAAATACGTTTGACTCATTCTTAGTTCCCCTTTCCTAGAAAGAAAAAATAGGAACCTATTAAGAAACTTTGTTTCTGCTGCTTTTTATTAAATGGTTCCAAATATGTTTTAAGTCATGGACTGCTTTTAAGTTTTGGGGTGTTTTTTGTGGTAGTTCTGTTCTTGCTTTCAAATTTAAAGCACAAACTGAAAGCTGCAAGAACTATCTATAATGAGGAAATAGTCTTTTTTAATTAAAAATTTCACTTTGTGCATGCCATTCTAGAAGATATCAACCTGAACCAAAACAAATCACTCTGAAATTCTTAAAGGAAGGTTTTATAAGCAGCCCTAGAAACAAGTTTTTAATGGAATAGTTACCTTGAACTCTCTTTTTTGCCCTGTCTCTTCAGGTTTGTTGACCTTTGCTGTTTTAACCAGAGTAGTGAGCTTATGGCTGAAGATTTCCTTGGATTTAACAAAGTTTGTTGTGGTGTGCTTTACTGAATCAAGAGATTGAACTGATTAGACTTCTCTTGTTAATTTAATAACAATCTTAATTATTTGAATAACAGAAGATAGTTTTCCTCTGATTCGTTTCTTCTGTGCACCTTATGTGATTCATCAATGCTTTCTCATGATGAGACCCAAACCATTGGTTTGAAATACCCAAGGAAAAGGAAGAGGGGAAAAGCGTTTCACTTATAAAGTATAAGAAAGTATAGGATTATATTAATTTTTTCAAACTCAAAATTGTAGGTCAAAGAATCCTTTTTATAAGAAAGTTGGAGTCATGACACTGGTCAAAAGACTAACCAGAACTGTAAAAATTAAAATACTGGGGAACTGGGCTGAATTCCCCAGAGCCCTTCTAACCTTTATAACTGCTGAAACACTTTGCTTTGCTCAGCAGTTAGTTTTGTTGTATTCAAAGTTTTATTGTCATGGAGCTTAAATCCATAACTGATACAGATCAATACTGATTGTCTGCCCTGCAGATGACTGTGAAAAAAACACTGTCAAATTTCCGGAGGACCCATCATGACAACTGGCAGGAGCATAAACAGCAGTTCACGGATGACCAGCTACTAGTGCTTACTGACCTCTTGGTTTCACCATGCTATTATGCATAGATAGGTAAGATTATTTGTTTTGACATAAATTGACAGAAACATCAGTCTTGCGAAACCTACTGTAGCTCTGCAGTCTAGCGTGGAGTAGGGAGGAATCCATAAACCACAGGGGGAGTTAAGTCCCTTGCACCTCAGGTGGTGGTCCGTTCAGGACCAGATTTATTTTGCTTAAATATTGTCCGTCTGTGTGTGTGTCCCTGTATGACACTGGTGTTTTGCTAAGAAGCTCACACTTGTTTTCCTGAATATTGATGTTCCTTTTCTCCATTTTCTGCCAGCTGGCTGCCTTTTAAATGCCTGGCAGTTTCACTAAAGGCAAGGTACTTGCTGCTTTGTACTTCTGATGCCTCTGAGGACTTTAGCCTACCACCCAGCCCAGTATATCGTCTACATCTCACGATGGGGAATGACTGCTACCAAACTGTTTCCTCTTCCACACTGTGGCCTTGCTACCAGGTCTCTTCACATAGGCATGTCCCCAAAGAGTGAATCCATTCTGGAGTTTCTCTTTGTTACGCTACAAGATTCTGATCTCTGTTGTATTGTGATGTTTTGTGACAGTAGTATTCCAAGAGAAGTTTTAATTTATATTTTCATTTTGTTCTGTGGTAATAGCCTAAGGCAGTAATCTTGTTTTGAATTCTTGCTTCTTTCTTTTCAGGTTTCTCCTGGAAAAATGAAGTTGTAGGAACCTTTCTGCAAAATAAAGGAAACTCGAAAGAAATCTATCATATAGAAAACTTTGTGTTGGAAGTCCTGATGCCTAACAAAACCACTTTTAAATACAAACATGAAGACCTGGTTCTTATTCAAAAAGAATTTCACCTCCCCAGGGAGCAGCTGGGGGAACCCCACAGTCTCCTCCTAACTGCGCTCTCAGAGCCTGGTCGTGAGTTTATTGCAAGACCCTTGTCACTGGCCTGCATTACACATCAGTCTTGTTTCTGCTTCCTTGCACACAGTGACTTACACTGCACATCTCTTACCCTCTTTTTCCGACCCTTCTTCCCAGCTGTTTCTGACATCAAAGATACACAGAACCAGAGAGTGCTGCAAACCAGAATATTGTCGGTGAAGCTCTCCGATTCTGTTGATGCAACTTCTTACCTAGTGAGCATACAATACCAGGAATCTGTCTTTCTCAGAGTTTATTTTTCACTACTTGGATTTGAGTGCCCATCAGGTGATGGGCTCTGTATCATTCAGTCCACCTCAGGGCAGGATTGCCTTTTTGTACCTCCCTTGTCAAAATGTAAATAGCAGATCTTCTCTGTGCAGTATAGACGGTGGCAGGACAAAACGTGGGGAGTGAAAGCTCTGACTGCCTGGCCAGGTCTTCGTAGATAGCTTGACCACGTGTGGAATAAAAAAAAAAATCTATGATTATCTGCATATTTTTAAGGGTGAAAGACTGTGGGTGTTTCTGCATAATTAGAGCCCACAGATATGAAATTATGGACTATCAAGCGATGGTTGAGTTCACAGAATGAAATGTATGCACAGTGTGAAAAAGCACTGAATGGCTGCCTATTTTCAACGGCATGTTCTCATAAAGATTGTCACTGTTTGAGCAAGCATATCTTGTTCGAAGATTGTGGAAGCTCTGTATTTTTTTGCCTGCAGCTTTGTTCAGAGACTGGTATCTATTGGCTATTTAACAACATGTTTAATATGTGTTACATAGTTGTAAAAGACTGTATAAATTGTAGAGGCATTGCATTGACAAAGCATTGTACAGTTTGCAACCTTTTACATAACACCATTGTGAGATTAATTTGTAAAGATTCATACCTAGTTGTTAATACGGTAGTAGTTTTGGCTTTTGTATCAAATCAAATGCCATTATTAGTTTTTTAAATTATTTTCTTTAACAGGATATCTCTTCATGTCTGAAAGGCAGAGATTTTGGTTTGGTTTTCTTGTATCTCATTATTGCTGTGTCTCATTCAGGTTTTAATGCAACACTTGTGGCCATCTCTAAATGCTGACATCACATATTCTAGTGTGATAAGTTCATAGGATGTGAGGTACATTGAAATAATTCATAAGGTGGTGTGTGTTTCAACTGTCATGCAACCCTACAGGAGCACTGATACATTTCGAGTGATCTACCTGCCGAGTGTGTGACTCATCCCAAACTTCAAAGCACAGCAGCGTTCCTGGTGCAGTATTTAATGAGTGTCAGCACACAGATGTAACCACTGTATAGCGTAGTGCCAAAATTATTATTTCAATTGTGTACGTAGTTTAAGACCCAATAAATGGACTGTTTGTAACATCTGCGGGGTTTTTTGTATTTCTAAGGTGGAAATTTCTTATTTTGAGACTATAACTTAAGGTTGTGTACTGTGCTTTTGAGCTTTTTGTAAGAGGCATGTGTTTATTGTGGGATTTGGCTGTGAGTTAAGGCAACGTTAAGGAGTAATTAACGATCTCGTTCTAATGGTTGGCAAACTAGCTTTTATATTTACGTAAAAAAATATCTGGCACCTGGTGAGGCTTGCCAAAAAACTTGTTAACTTCCGAGAAGTACACTTAACTCTGGAGAAACTGGTTTGAAGTGGAGGGGGGGTTGCTGATAGAATTAAAAAAAAATTAAAAGTAATGGAAAGTATTTGCTGCAGAGGATCATCTTTAAAGTATGTGCTGGCTGGTTAACTGGTGGAGCAGGTATTATGTGGGCTGTTTTGCCTACACTAAGGGCAGCGAACGACTTTTTGCGGGTGAAAGATTGCTAGTCTCCTGTTCCGAGAATGTAGGAACAATTCTCAGTTCTTCATCAAATACTGCAATTCCATTGCTACTTTTATTCCCGAACTTTCCCCAAGCAGTATACACATGTAATGAGTTCTGAGCTTTCCATCACTTTGATGTCTTACGCTGTTTTGTTCCCTAAAGCCTTAGAGATGAAAGAACTGCAATACCTCAGTCTGGAGAGGGAGACATTTCTAGCGGGAGAAGAGAGAAATTTTCCCCTTGAACAGTTAAGGGAGATGGCAAACTATCTTGGAGATGGCCTGGTAGCCTTGATAGCCTTAGAGACCGCATGTCAATCTGCACAAATAATCTCAGCGACCACCACTGTTTGAGGCACCAAAGAATGGCAATGATGTAAGGCAGAATTCTTTTGTTGGGTGGGGTTTTGTGTGTTGTGTTTTGTCTTTTTCTCGAGTTGCAGTGACTTACTGTTTCGTGACTGTCTTGCTAGAGTATGGAGTGGAGTGATCGGCCATACTGCCATAACCAAGTGGGTCTATTTGTGCGTGTGAAAACCTGCTGAAATCACAGCGGAGACGTGATGCTTATTTTGATAAAAAAGTATTAAGAAAATTAGCAAATAGGTGAATACGGCTTTGACTTGTGCTTTTGGGTGGCACCACAGGCTTGACGGTGGTGGACTTTGTTATTAACGAGTTGAGCTAATCTGTATATGGATTTTTTAAAAATGAAAGAGGAAGGGTATGAAGGTCACTATTTCTGATATGGTGTATTATGGCTGTATTCGTTTCATGTCCAGGTGTCTGCCCTCTCATCCCTCTTTGCCAGGCCGCTTGGTACGCATGGATGATGTCTCCTGTCAGTTTTTCACAGTTAGGCATCCTTGGCATCCCACACTCCGTTCAGTCTCATGCTTTCTTCCACAGCTTCAGACTTCCTGGAATCCTGCAGCAGAGACTCCAGCTTCCTTTTCCCTTGTGCTGTGGAATAATCTGGTAAGATGTAAAAGGGGAAAAAAAACCAAAAAAAACTCAACTTATCAGTAGAAAGTTGTGCTGGCCATTGTCCTTGCAAACCTTTAACTCTGCTGTGAATTACCAACTAATTTGTTTTACATTCTCACTGGCATTGTGCAGTAACTGGAAGGCAACTTCTGTGGACTTCCCCTCACAAAATACTCGCTGTACATAGTCGTGTTGCTGCACAGGCTCTGGAGACGGGGATTTCTTATAAGAGGGGGGGATTTTCACCTGAACCTGATCTACACTTCCAGGTTGTCTGCAGGCCAGAGGTAACCATGCTCCAGGGAGGGGGTTTTGTGGTGGTTAATCCAACGAGGTACCTGGGGCTCTAGGGCAGCAGTAATTTCACAGTCCAGCGCGAGGAATCGGAGGTTTGGTTACAGAAGAAAATTAAACTGTGTGGAAGATGAAGAACATTGCTAAGCTATTTAAGGTAATGCACGCAAATTGCAAGCAAATTTTAATTGGTTTTCACTGAGGGTTTTTTCTCTCTCTCTTGGTCAACAGGTGCTTCTCAGAGCTCTTAAGAGATACTTAGAAGGGAAAGTCCATGAGGTGAGAGGAAGAAAAGGTTAGTATCCTCTCCCTGGGAAGGAGAGAGACTCTTAGTAAAGCAGTCTTGAATCAAGAGTTCTCTCAGCACAGATAAAAGCTTAGAGACTGTTGCCTACAGAGATTATTGGCAAAATTATCTTTGATTTCTGATGGATTGGAGCACAGTACTTGGAGGAATTAGCTGCATCCTAATGAGGCAGACTCTTTCAAAGAGCAAAAAGGAGAGGGAGCCTTGCTGGCCACAATCCTTTTCTAATTCTAGATTAAAGGACTTTTTCCACAAAAGGCTTGTGGAAGCTCAGCCTGCTTTCCTTGCGTGGGCTGCTGGCACTCTCACTGCTGCAGGTATTTTGTAGAAATCACCTGAGCAGATTTTGCTGCGTAGAGATGGAGCTGGACACCCGCTTCCCTTGGGGAATAGTGAGGGGTACTGGGAAATGCAAGGTGCAATCATTTCTGATTGGCACACTTAGGAAAAACAGCAGTAAACCCAAGAAATCTGTTTTAGCAATAAGTCTAGGTAGAAGCCTAGGTGAGTTTACCCAGAATGGGTTCTGTTAAGAGTATCACTTAAAAGCTCTTCTTTATTCTCTCCCGCCTTATATTTCTATTTTTCTGGGATAATTTTCCCTTTCATTATTCCAGCTTCTTTCCTCTACAACCCTTTTGTTAAAATCATAAAGTACTGTTCTTAGGCTGAGATGGGGGCAGGCTTCCACAACTGAAAAGTAATTTCCAGTTTCTTGTGGTAAATAGTCTGCAAAACTTGATGCTGCTGTAAAAAATGTCTTGGCAACACAATTTCTCCTTATGCAGTAGGAACTCCAACGCTGCAAAATATTTGAGAAGCTTGATAGTACTAGAGCACGCTGGGGTTTTTTTGTTAATTAGTTGAAGGAACGTCTTACAAGTGCTGTAAAGAAAGAGTTAGTATCCTAGTATCTTGTGCAAGGTGCTGCAAAAGTTGTTGCTCTTGTGATTCCTGCCTTGCAAAACTGAGACTGATTTCTTTCAGCGCTCTTCTCCCCCCGCCCCAGACGTTGGCAGTGCTTTTAAAAAGGGGCAGCCCAGTGAGAGGCTTTGCTGTGCCAAAGGGACTTGTGCAGCGTTTCGTGTTCCCGTGGAGATCCTTTTTGCCTCAGCTCATCCCCTCGCTCCCCGAGTACAAGCCTCCTGCAGTGTTCACGGGCGCTCTGCTGAGTGCCGGCGGCCATCCGCAGCGTTTCTCAAATGCGCATCACCAAAACGCTACCCGGCTTGCGCTTTTCTGCCAACATGTTTGAGGCTGTGACGAGGAACACCTTTTCCTTCATTTCAAATGACAGTTCGTAACTGTAGAGTGGTAAAGCATCTTAAACAAAACCAAAAAACCCCTTGCTCTTCATGGGCCTGCTAAACTGCATTAATGAAATGAGTGGCGATCTAAACCTATTGATCACTATTAGAAAATGCAGAGTTTTCTTTTGCTATTTTGCTCACAATTACTTCTGAAATATTTAACTCTCTGTAAAGCCCAAGTCTCACAGTTTTGCCTCCTAAATCCGTTTCTTATCATCTCGGGTGGGGGTTTCAAAAGCACGTAAGAGATCAGAGTCTGCCTTGCGAACCCCATTAAACCTTTAGCTTGCGAAAAACAGTCCCGTTAGGCATGTGCAGCCTTATTTCTGTATGCGTGCTTCCACCTGCTCATCTAGTAACTACGGGAAATTAAGAAGTCTTAACTGTGGTCATCCAAGGCTGAGCATTTGGCCAAATAACACCTGGAATTGTGTAGACCTTCCCAGCTTTTTAAAGATCTCTTGTCTTGCAAAATGTGTTGCCAGTCCTACCTAAGCGGTAAGTGACACCACAGAAACTGTCATAGCCTAAGGTGGACGCAGGGATTGGACACAGTGTGAAACCGGCGTCAGTTTTGACGCAGTGTCTTGCTTACAACTGAAGTGCGGTGCGTTACCTGCTCTGAAGGGACGTGGATATTGTGTGCACAGTAGTTTCACGTGAAGAGAACAATCGCCGCCGGTTCCTCGGCATTAATCACTTTCAAGTAATTCACTCTTGCATTAGGCTGATATTTTGTCAGTCTTGTTTAACCACGCAGTTCAGCGCGCCCTGATGTTTTATAAATAAGAAAATTCAAGGAGGGAGATCCCAGCTTGTCAATGAAAAAAACAACTCGTACTCAGTAGGGCCAGGATTCACCCACAGAATTCAAATTAACCACGATTTGGAGAACAAAAAAATCAGCAAGGGTGGAAATGAAAGTGATAGCCAAGCTGAGAGAGAACATAGCTGGAAGCCACAGGAAACCGTGGACATTTTGTTTTGGTTTTTGGACCTTCTCCCTCCTGTAGGCGGCTAGCTGAAGAACAAAACCAAGGCCAAACGCACCTGACCGGGTGCCCAGGTTGCAAGGCACCCCGTCGCAGCCTGCTCTGACGGCTGCTGGCGTTTCCCTGCCACAGACCCCAACAGCAAATCCGTGCTGCCTGCCAGCTGGAAGTGCGTTTAGCATGCAAGGCGCATAGGCCCAGCTGCTGCTGTGAGTCATAGGTTTACTAAAAAAATTGCTCTTCGTTTCAGAAAGAAATGCATTGAAAAACAAAGGTGCAAGTAGCGCTGACAAGCTTTCAGATGTCAACCTAGCTCTCTTGTCGCTGTCTTGATTCTTCTACAAAGCACCACTATGCTTCTGCGTGATTGCTGGTGTCAGGGGTGCATTATTAAGACGCTATACAGATTAATGTGTGTGCACATCTATAATGAGTATGTGTAGAAATGTACAGCGTAAGAGAAGTGCCCACGCGTAAGCCAGAAGTACTGGGTCCGCTGTATTTTCATAGCACTTCGTGCCTTGCCTGGCTGGACTTTCCATCTCTTCCAGTTGCATCTCCAGTGCCTGACATTGAGGTCCCTCGGTCACATCTGCTTGTGACAGCCTGCACTGGTTTGGAGAACGTGCGCTGAGCGTTTCCTCATCGTCAAGCCCATGTAAGTATTTCAAAATGACCCCTTTAAGCACTGAGACACCCAATACTCTCCATCGCTTTAAATGATAGCTACGGGATTTGTGATAGTAGTGGTTGGCAGTAAACAAAGGAATACTACTGAGATTTTTTTCCCCCCTACCACCCCCTACGGGAATACAGAAGATCCTTTGCCTTAGATCCTGTGCTTCTGGGCGTAGACAAGCAAACAGAAAGGGCTTCCCTACTCTGCCAAGTTTGCACGGGAAAGCAATGCAAAAGCGCAGAGGAAGGACGCAGCGTGCAAAACTGCCTTAAATTTTGATGACCATCAGGTTTTGGTTTGGGGCAGGTGTTTTGTTGGCATTAAGTCAACATGGAGGGACCTCAAAGCCTCGGTGCCCAGCTGTTGACTTGGTATCCCGGTAAGGGCACGGCTGTGACGTGACTCGTAGCGAAACCTTCGGCTGCCTGATCTCATCCGACTTCTGTGCTTCACAAAAGCTTCAGGGGTAAGCCTCTGCCCTGTCCCCAGCCTCGCAGCCAGCTTTGCCCTGGCTGTCCCTTGGCTGGTGCCGTGGGTGCCCCACGGAGGAGGAAGGGCTCCCGACAGACCGAGCTCCTCTACGAGGCCGGACAGGGTGCGGGACGCCGATGGAAGTTAGCGGGGAGAGGCTGGGGTGGAAACCGTAGGGAGGAAGGGATCGCAAGCCCAGGCTATGTTGCTACAACGCCTTGCATCAAAGCAGCCGCTGGCACAGGGCGTGCAAGCGAGTGCAACTGGAAGTCGGGCTTTGCGCCGCTACCTCTGGCCAAGCTGGAAACGCAGGTGCGGCCCCAGGGGCGACGCAGGAGGCCGGGGGGTGCCCGCAGCACCCCAGCGCCCGCCCGAGCCGGCGCCGTTCCCCGCGGCAGCTCTCGCGGGGGGCCGGCCGGGCNGGGACCCGCGGGAGGGGACCCACGCCGCCACCCTGGCGGCCTGCGCCTCCCTGCTGGCCCTGGTCTTCTGCCTGGGCTCCTACGGCAACCTCATCGTCCTCCTGTCCTTCTTCGACCCGGCCCTCAGGAAATTCAGGACCAACTTCGACTTCATGATCCTCAACCTCTCCTTCTGCGACCTCTTCATCTGCGGGGTGGCCGCCCCCATGTTTGCCTTCGTCCTCTTCTTTGACTCAGCCCGAGGCGTCCCGGGCGCCTTCTGCTTCACCTTCCACCTCACCAGCTCCGGCTTCATCATCATGTCGCTCAAGACGGTGGCGGTCATCGCCCTGCACCGGCTGCGCATGGTGCTGGGGAAGCAGCCGCACCGTGCCGCCTCCTTCCCCTGCACGCTCCTCCTCACCCTGCTCCTGTGGGCCACCAGCTTCACCCTGGCCACCCTGGCCACCCTGAAAACCCGCGGCTCCCGCCTCTGCCTGCCCATGTCCAGCTTCGCCAGCGGCGAGGGCAAGATCACTCTCTACCTCTACGTCACCGACTTCATCTGCTGCGTGGCCGTGGTGTCCGTCTCTTACGTCATGATCGCCCAGGCCCTGCGGAGGAACGCCCAGGTGAGGAAGTGCCCGCCCGTGGTGGCCGTGGACGCCTCCAGACCACAGCCCTTCGTGGGGCCGCCGGCCGCCGGGGAGGGCGTGCAGAGCGCCGTGCCCGCCTTGTACAGGAACCAGAGCTACGGCAAGCCGCAGCACGTCCAGACGCATGGCTACACCAAGCATCCCGGCCAGCCGCCCACCACCGCTGCTGGCCGCCTCCAGCTGGTGTCAGCGGTCAACCTGTCCACGGCCAAAGACTCTAGGGCGGTGGTGACGTGCGTCGTCATCGTGCTCTCCGTCTTGGTTTGCTGCCTGCCCCTGGCCATCTCTTTGGTGCAGGACGTGCTGTCTAGCAGCGGTGGCTTTGTTCTCTACCAGTTTCAGCTGTGTGGATTTACCCTCATTTTTTTCAAATCTGGCTTAAATCCTTTTATATATTCCCGTAACAGTGCCGGACTTCGGAGACGAGTCCTCTGGTGCCTGCAGTACGTAGCCCTGGTCTTTTTCTGCTGCAAGCAGAAGACGAGACTTCAGGCTGTGGGCAAAGGCAGCCTGGAAGTCAACAGGAACAAGTCATCCCACCACGAGACCAATTCAGCATACATGTTGTCTCCAAAACCTCAGAAAAAGTTTGTGGACCAAGCCTGTGGGCCTAGTCACTCCAAGGAAAGCGTGCTGAGTCCCAAGGCTTCTGTCAGGCATCAGCACTATGCACAGAGCAGCTCCACCCCCATGAACACCCGAATCGAGCCCTATTACAGTATCTATAACAGCAGCCCTTCCCAGGAAGTGAGCACCCCAAATAGCCTACAGCCAGTGAACTCGACTTTCGGGTTTGCCAAATCCTACATCGCCATGCACTATCACACCACCAACGACTTGGTGCGAGACTATGACAGCGCTTCGACCAAGCAGATCCCGGTGCCCTCAGTGTAACCTTTGGAGAGGGTGCTGATCCAGCTGATGGAGCGGGTCCCCTTCTTTGCTTCCGTTAACGATTTTTCTGAACTCAACCATAGGGTACTGCTGCCAGTTAAGAAAAACGCTGCTGATGTTAATATCCGGCTATTTGCCTTCGAAGTGAATGCTAGGATATTACTTCCATGACGCTTTCTTGAATTTCTGCGGCAAGTCAAAAAGGGCAGTATTTGAGATTCGTATTTGGAGTTGTTACACAAGGGTGGTTTTGTGACTAAATTTTACTGCTGGGCAAGTAAAAAACAAAAGTAAGCGCTATAACAATGCGCTTCATTACGTTACGGGGCGGAATATCTCAGAGAACCATCTGAGCCTGCACCAGAAGTATTGCCTGTTAAATCTCATGCTTGCCGTATCTTTCAAGAAGGAAGAATTGGGAAGGTGCTTGGTATTACAATATTTAAGTTGAAACTCTTCCCATTGCAGAAGGTTGAAAGAAGCGGTGGTATCTTGTTGCGGCAAGTGTCAGTAATAACAAAAGTCCTTTCTATTCGCAGGGCGAAATCCTGGTTCCATTGAGGTGAATGGCAAAATTTCCATGAACTTCAAAGTATATATGTATTAATTTCCGCTGTATGTTTATTTTAAGGATCAGTGGTGTTATGTATCCCAGAATAATATATTTGGAGAAGTATTTTACATCTGAGAGAAATAACTGTGCAATACCTAATTCTAGGTTTTACTTGAGGATAAAGATGAATATTGCAATATTACAGTACTGATACACTATTAGTAATGCAGTCACCTCTGGAATTTTCTAATTTGTAAACTGTTACGCAAAGAGTCGTGTTGCTGGTTGCGTTTTTTGTCTATGACTTTGTATAAAAGGGGGAAGACTCGGCTGTGATACTCCTGACGGGTCGAACGGCCAGCTGTTAACGCTTTTAAAAACAGAATGACCACATAACGAGACGACAGCAAGTTTTTGAGGCTTTCTTAAGAAGTCTAACGTCAGATTGATTTAAAGATTAGTCACCTGTCTACTTGTAAACTTTATCTGTTGGTCTCCACAGCGAGCAAATAACAGAAGTTAGGTATTTTTTTATAAATCCGACCATCTGTGTTGTGTCACGTGTTGTGGAAATTCCTTATGAAACGGAATGATTCGGAGGCATTTAAATTCCTGACAAATACCGCTTCACGTGGCCAGATCTTTTCAAAACAAGCAATCGCCTTTCAACTTCGATGGACTTCAGCAGAGCCTTCATATCGCCGAAATAATCGTGCCACAGACTTTTGGTGCCTCATTATAGGAGAATGCCACATCTCTAGCAAAATTACACTGCCGGAAAGATGACTTGTTATTTTAGCAACAGAAAACGTTGACATCGTTGCTGTGTGTGAGTTGTTGGCAATTTAGCCTATTTGTCAACTAAACCGTTTTCAAGATTTTCCTGGAAGACTATTACATTATGAACACTGTTCTTTGTTTAACACTCTGAATTTTAATTAATTTTGAATAATTCAAGACAGCTTTCTTGCAATAAAATGGATGTGAACAACTTTCTAATACAAATGTAAAAATTGAAAGTATTTCCCTAAGTCTTTTTTCTCTGCCCAGATATTTTTCTCTATAAACGAATAACGTGGTTCTTTCTAAAGTAATTACAAAAGATAACGAAAAGATCTGTCTTGTTTGGCTTTTCTGTCCTTGCCTTTCTCCTTAGTTCAAAGTGTACTACTTTGGAGGGAAAAAAACATGGGATCCTGTCATTTTGTCTCAAACTATACATTCTTGGCAGCAGTTACAGTTTCAGATCCTAAGGAGCTGAGGGCAGGACCCCAAAAGCAGTTGCAAGACGGGGTCCTGTATGTACTTCAAGGGCGCTGAAGATAGGCATGAAGGCTGGTTTTACCATTGAGCGGTGTGGGGGTTTGCTGCACATACGTACAGCTTCTGGTTTGGAGCACGTGAACCTCATCACATGACAGAAGATGAAATCCCTCGCGCCTTTTCCATAAAAGTAATTGGCATTGAGCATTCATGTGGGAGTAAAGCGAGAAGGGCGCAGCTTTAGGGTCAGAGGGAGGTTTTGTCGCCTTTATGTGACCTATTACTAAGACAAAAGGACTGGGGTCCCTTCGAAGCACCTTGTAATGTGCTCTTCTGTTAACTCCCAGTGCCAGCTGCATTCTTAATACAACCAATGTGTTAAGATGTTTATAGTGTCAGGTAGGAAAGCGCACGGCCTTTTCATCTGCCGTAGGAACAAAATCTGATTTAAGTTGTCAGCTGTACTAAATAACTGTTTTGGGGGAGGTTTATGGGTAAATAGAGTTTGGATTTTGAAAATACGTAGGTACAGTTTTGTTGAAGTGAATCATAGACTGAAGTAATCAATTATGATACGATAAAAGAATTGCTTTAGACTCTTCTGGAGTATAACTCCTCTTTTTTTTCCTTTAGCCCCCTCATTGTATCAGGACCCTCTTCTGCTGAGCACCGCACCAGCAATGCGTGACTGCCAGGTTAAAAAAGCAGTGATCTACTTGAGAGGGGAAGCAACGGAGTGCTGGAGGAAAGAGATGGAAAATGCATGCGAAGAGAGGAGATGGGTAAGAGAGTAAGCAGTAAAAGTATGCCAGTACTGAACAGTTTGGAAAAAGTAGGTCTGTAGTTAGTGCAGTCCGTGCACAAGAACAGGAAGGCAGCTCATGAATATGAAAGGTGGCAAATCCAACACTCGTGAAGTGCTGTACTTTCCTTACTGCCTGTGCATACGCTGTGGGCCTCGCTGCTGCAGAACTGTTGAGGAAAAACTAGGAAGGTGTGACAGGGGCTTCGCGTGGGTAATACGAACATCAGGAGCCTGACAGTTGATACCGCCACGTTTTGGAATATAAGCAAAACTTTATACTCCAGGAATTAAAGCAGCCTCTGCTTTCTGGGGTCAGGATGAACCCATCATGGTGGAACACGTTATCCAGTATATGTTCTCAGTGTGCTGTTTGGTTTCTGTGGAAGCTGCTGGTGTTGGCCGCTGTCACGATATTTGGCCCGAGGACTGTTTATGCTTTATTATTGAAAATCCGTGTTTGCCGTGTTAGGTGTGCTACTAACAGCTTGACCAGGGTCAAAATGAAATAAGGAGCAGCCTCAAAGAAAGCATAAAGAAGCTTATTAGGAAAACAGCTGAAGAATTACTTGGGGCAGATCTCACTAACAAGTGACCTCTGGTTGTTTACGTGAACAAAAATGCTTGAAAGAATTCGTAATTCACAGTCTTTTTAAGTCATAGATCTTGCCTTACGGTGATAAGAGTTGACTTTCAGCTGCTGGCCTGCAGTATTGTGGGTTTTGTCCTTTATATATAAAACTGAAAAGCTGCTGATGCCAAATAATTTTAAAACAAGATCTCCACAGCCTCAAAAGGTTGGTAAAGAACGTTCAGTAGTTGGGCACTGCCTGAGAACTTTTTAGACTAGAGATTAGAGGGATTTTGGTAAGGCAGTATACGTTTTCTTCGAAGTCACAGAGCCAGCCTGCCTTACCAGGAAGGTTTCAACAAGCTGGGGAGGGCAAGGTGGCAGAATTGGATGGACAGTAGTCAAAAAGGATCAATGCCTAAAAATTTCGTGGTATCTTGTGGTATTTCACGGGATGTGTGGTTTAAGTATATAATTTGTTGCTTGGTAGGAAAGCTGTGAAAATTCTCTCCCATATAATCTTCAGTACCCCTCCACCTGCAGCACAGGGAATAAAAAGTTAAAGGGACTTCTGCACGGCGAGGGTTGTGCTCACCTGCCCCATTGTCTCATCGCCTTCTTCCACGAGGCAGCGAAGCAGGGCTACAGAGAGCAACGCGAGAGGTGCGCGATGGAAACGGAGAGCAGGCAGGTGGTGTAATACCTTAAAATAATAGAATAGTCTCGCAGGGATTAAGGTGGGAGAGTCCTATGGATGTTTTCTAGGTTTGCCTTCTGTCTGTTTCGAATGGGCTGGTTGTTTGGGGTTTTTTTATAATTTTTATTTTAGAGTATTTAAGAGGAGTGTATTTGCACCGATGCCATGGGTGGATGGAGTATTACACAAACGGTCCTGCCACTGAGCCCTGGTAAGCAGTTCTGCTTGTGCTGCACATACCAGGAAAAAATGTCCCGACTCTCTCTTTCCCCAGTTAGCTGGCTGCCAGACTGACAGCAATTTAAAGACCAGGAAAATAATTCTGTTTTCACGACAGTCAGCGTACATGACTCCTTGTGCTTGCTGAAGAAAGATCAGTTTGCACAAAGAGATCTCTCTGGGAATGGAGATGAGGAGGAGGGTAAGCCCTACTCTGCTTCTCGTAATTTGCACTGCTGGAAAACTGGAGAATCGGCAGCACCGTGGGACAATGGGGAAGGAGGCAATTTCAAAGCACTTTTAGGGTTTGTCAGCACTGCTTCTGTCCTGTGGTGCAATTGATGCAGATTTCTTTGATTTGAATAGCTCTTTGGTTATTGTCAACTTCAAGCACCACGCTTCATGGATATACCAAGTGCCGTATCCTTAAGTTTAATCGGTATGGGCAAATTGACTTAATGTCATTTGTTACATGCTAATAAATGCCGACAACCGGTTGTTGTCAGTTCCTGTTTAAAATGGGTTTACGGTTAGTGTTAGAAAAAGGCTTTCGTTCGCTACAAAAGCTGTCCCTGAACCATGGTTCCAAGAGCCAAACATGCTATGTGCTGCAGCGTGGGGTTTTTTCTTTTTGCTAGGAAGCAGCGCAGGGAGGGTGAAAACCACGTACAGCTGGATCTTTTCCCTTTCAAAATACATTGCAAAAGAGTTGCTGTATCTGCTGATACCTCTTGACGTTTGTTTCATGTTTCCCCTTTCAGCATCAAATAGGATGGTATTGGTCTTGCTTTGTCACGGCAGAGCTAACTCCTTTTCAGAGTACGTGTTTCAAAGGTGCCGTCCCACGTGTTGCACGTGGACATTCTGCGTTCCTGGGTCTGTGGGCTTCCGCTGGTAAGCCGTCTGGATTCGCTCATCTTAGGAGCGAGTCCAGATTGTGCTACGCTAAATGTTTTGTTCTCACCTGGCATTTATTTAGTGTCACAGTCTGTCGATTTTTCTTGAAAATGTATGTTAGATCAGATAACTCTTTTTCTTTTTCTTTTTTTTTTTTTTTTTCAAAAGAAGCAAATGAACCTCATGGCTCTTAAGGTCCAGGAAAGGCCTACCAGCAACCATCTAAGAAAAATATGGCCTCTTTTAAACATGTCCAGCTAATTACTTGGACATTGAAATCAGGTTTGAAGCATAATAGGGCTGCAATTTTTCAGCCTTTNTGTTTGTGTTCCTCAGGGCTCCACTTCAAGTAGGTTTTTCTTTTCAGCAGTTTCCTGAGTTTGCTGAACTTCTGCGGCACGCTGTTGGGCGGGAGGTCTTCCAGCACAATCATGATGAGGGAATCCTGATTTTCATTCAGGACCCGATGTTCAGCAAAATAGAGTTCATACTGACACCAGCAGCTGTTTACAAAACTGGGAGAGAGAACAAAAAGGACTTTATGGCTGTTTTCTATGCAGTAAAAAATGTTACCAAGTACAGGATGCCCCGGTTTGAAATCCCTCTCGTGGTAACATATCTTGAATCCGTCAGTTTCCAGTTTTTCCAGCAGATTCTCTTTCGTCCAGTTTGCGTCCTGTTCGCTGTATGAAACGAAGGCATCAAAGGGCTTGTTCTCTGGCCTCTTCTCATACTGCTTCCTCTTCGCCATACACCAGTACCAGCCCATTCGCACGTACCACAGCCCATCGAACCGCCAGCATAAGCCTGTTAGCCCCAAAACAACCAGGATGGCGACGCAAGCTGTGATCGCCATCTGGATGCCCAGGGAGCACTGCAGAAGCGTGAGGTTACTGCTCTCCACCAAGGAGCCCCTTCTGTCTGGTGGGAAGCTGCACCTGAGGTTTCCCTTGCCGTTTATCTGCAAATGTGGGTTGTGGATATACACGTTCACGAACCAGTACAAGTCACAGTTACAAAAAAAATGTTTACCTTGAACGGTCAAAACGCTCAAACTCGTTAACTGGCTGAAAGTGTCCTCCACTATGGTGGTAATGGCGTTGTCGCTAATGTCGAGCTCAATCAGAGAAGCCGGGAGAGAGCCACGCTGCAGAAAGGAGATCTTATTCCCTGATAAATTAAAGTATTTCAGCATTGAAAGAGATTTCCCAAAGTGATCGGGGAGTTCCGAAATTAGGTTGTGACTGCTGTCCAGGTTGGCGAGCGCAGAAAAGTGGCTGCTGGGTTCCAGTCTGGTGATGAGGTTTCCAGAAACATTAAGACACTCGAGTTTCTCCAGGCCATCAGTTAAGGACAACATGTCCAACTTATTTTTACTGATATCGCATTTTCTTAAAGTCGGCGGGAAATGCTCGGGATGCATATGCGTAATTTTATTATTTTGAATATTAAATATTGTTAAGTTGGAGACAGATTTAAAACTAGGGGGTATTATTTTAATATCGCTGTTGCTTATGTCGAGATGCTGCAGGGAGGTAGGTAAGTCAGGAAGCGCAGAAATCCGGTTGCTGCTGAGATCCAGAAATAATAATTCTTCCATCGTGCCAGCAAACCACTCTGGCAGTTCTACAATGGAGCAGTTGGACATTCTCAGGTGTTTTACTTTCTTCGGAAGGCTTTCGATGGGTGTACCAGCCTGGTTTCTGACAAATGAGATGGCATTGATATGTACAGTTCCAGGGGGAAATTTTGGAACTGCATTTGTGACTTCTGGCTGTACAGTATATATGAAGTGATTTCCTTGAACATACATGTTTTCCAAGTTAAACATTTTTTTAGCAAAGTTTTGGGGTATTTGACTTATGTTTGTGAAGGACAAATCAATTTCCTTGATGGTTGGAGGGAGACACAGCGTATCCAGGCTGTTTATGGGATTGTTGCTAATATTTAAAAACAAAAGCTTGCTGAATGTGAAGTTACAGATCGCCTCAACATCTAGAATGTTAATTGTTAATTTGTTGTGACTGGCATCGATGGACTGCACATTTTTCATTGGCAAAAACAGGACGAACAGCGATAGAAGATCCATTTCCAGGTCACTGTGACTAATGTCAAGCTCCAAAATACCCTCCAGCTGAGCTTGGCAGATATCCGGATCCAGTTTTAGCATCAGCTCGTCCTCGGAGAGTTTGCTGTGTGACAGATCGAGTATCCCGTTTACTGGTGTTCCGCAGAAATTAGGCCTTAACGTGGCTGTTGGAGGGACCGTTACATTTTTCTCTGCTCTTCGAAGAAGATTCTCTGTGCTTCGTCTGAGCCTCAGATGAACGTTTTGCGGGGCAGGTGGACCTCCCGAATGTGGCAGCTCCTCGGCGGAGGCAGAAGGCTGCAGAGCAGGCTCTGCTGGTTTGTCAAAATACTTATAAAGCTGTGAAGACCCTGAGGCCTCGCTGGTGGGTAAGAGCTTCAGGTGGGGTGGAAGACCCAGCACAGGAAGTTTCTTATCATTAAATGATAAATTGACAGAAACAAGGCTGAGCAGCCTCTCAAACACACCAGGTTCAATGTCCTTAATCCGATTGTAGGAAAGGTCTAAAACTTCCAGCAGGTCAAAACCTTCCAAGTCTCTCTTGGTTATTTTTTCAATGACGTTATGTGAGAAATTGAGAGCTCTTGCCGTTTTTGGAGCTTGTGCTTCTGATACAGAAGAGAGGTTTAAATAGGAGTAGTTATAAAACAGGAAGGCAGAGGCTGTAGGTTTTCCTAGAGTTAGGAATTCATTTGCTCTGCTGAATAAGAAAGACACGAAGTAGAAATGAAGGCTTCCAATAAGGATCCTCATCCTGAAGAAAAGAAATGTAAAATCCATCGTTATACTATGCTCTATGTTAAGGAATACCCTTAGTAAAAAAAAAAAAACAAAAAAAAAAACCAAAGAAAATTGTTTCATTAGTTGTATCTGTGAATCCCTTTTTATCTACATAAGAAATACATCTTGCTTCGTTATTATTGCCGAGAGGCAATGCTACAAGATGCTGCCGGAGAGCGATTTGAAGGAGAGTGCTATTCATTTCAGTTCATTGTAGATAAAGTCTGAATAATTTTTTTAAACTTTTTTTCATTATTATTATTATTCTTTCCCTCCCACCCCAGGCAGGTTGCGAGCAGCCTCTGCAATAGCATCCTTCTGTTGCGTAACCTGAAATGCACTTCGGTAACCACTGCTTGCGACCCAGGTTTTACGTCTCTCGTCCCGGTACACGACAACCAGGTAAGCCTGACCCGTCCAAAACCTGTTCAGCCACTTAAGTAACGTGTTCAAGAGTAACGTGGCAGGGCGCTCCATGTAACTGTGGGATCAGTGATCCCATCCCCTCGGTGGTTTGCTCTCCGCCAAGAATTTACCAGTGACCGTTTATTTACCCTTACTCGGAGTAAGGAAAAGAGGAAGTTTGCTCTGAAGTACAATTGTAGAGGCTTGTGTGAGGCAGCCTGCGCCAGGAGAGGTCACTGCCCACGCATCGTTCATCTCTGGAGACGTCCCACTGCCTGGTAGCGTGGCTGCCCAGCTCCTCTCCTGCCCCGGCTCCGTCGGTCACTAGTTTCCTGACACCGGCAGCCCGTGTCCTCTCTTTATTACAGGAAAATGCAGGCGCAGACCTTCAGGTGAGCAACCTGGTGTTATCATAGTCCCCTCTGCCGCCCAGCAGGCTTGGACCATCGAGCTTAATTGAAGAGAAGGGACCCCAGCGACTTCCCAGCTCTGTCCCCTGGACCCTCGGCTGCCAGCAGGACCCCGCCAGACCCCCCTGCATCCCTAACTCACCGGGCGGGAATAACTGCAGCCGGGAGCTGCTGCACCACAGGGGTAAGCAAGCCTCCGGGGCGTTGAAAGCGTTGCAGATCGAAGGCTGGAAGACAGCTAACAGCTCCCTCCTACCTCCAGCCACCCTCCCTGTCCCCCTTCCCCTCTCTTACCCGCCACCACCGCCTTTTATAGGGCCGGGAGCAGGAGGGCCGGGCCAGGCCACCCCCGGGAACCGCCCGGGGGACGAGCGGCCTCTGCAGCTCCGCTCCCCTTTGGGAGGCTGGCGGAGGGGGCTTGCACCGGAGACGCTTCTCCCTGGTGAAATCTCTGAAGTTTTTTCCCACCGTGCCGGTACCAGCAGCGGCTCAGCCCATCGCTGAGGGGAAAATCGAAGGTGGAAGTTGCTTGTTTTAACGCTTAGACGCTGGGAACAGTGGCGTCCCAAGGGAACGAACGGTGGCGTCCCAAGGGCTGGCTTTGCTCCTACCTGAGCATTGCAGGGAAGGTCTGGAAGCAGCAAGCATGATGATGGTGTTACAAAACCGATTTACTCCCGTAACGTGATCTGTTGTGTGGTGTGTTTCCTAGGATGGGGAGGGTTTCGTACTGGGCTCTCTTATGTGTGAATGCGAGGTCTTGTGCGCCAGAAGCGCTCCTGCCAAGCGAGCGATCGTACCTTTTGCACACTTTAAATAGGGGAAAAAAACATAACAGGGGATTTTCTCAGTACTTGTAGTGCTGCCTTGAAAGATGCACTGTTCGTTTACAGCTGGTTCGATTCAGGATGCCAGTGGAAGGGCAGTCAACAGATTGCACGTGATTGCATTGTCATCTGTTCTGCTTTTTCCACTACTGTGGGCTTGGTTTTTTTTTTTTTCTTTTTCCTTCCCCCCACTCTTTCCTAACTGCCAGTGACTGGAAATTCTTGCAGTAGCCCAGAGGCTCACCTGTACAGTCCTGGGGGGCTGGAAACCCCCAAGGTTGTTTGTGCTGCATTTCTAGTCTGACTGGGCACCTTCCTGCCCCGGCAGGTTCTGGGAATTGCCCTGAAGTCATCCATTCTTCAGACAGATCCTAACCCGTAGAAGAGACAGGAAATGAAGAGCATTCTGGACATGTCAGGAAAGATTCTCGCTCCTGCTTTCAACTTGAGGTGACCCCCTGTAGACAGCCACTTCTCCCCGACGAGTCTTCTTTCCTTCACCTAAATACAGCTGTGCTGCTCTGAGGCTCAGCCTGTAGTTCTGGGAGGATGGAGCAGCTCTGTCCTAGCACAGGGCCCATCAAACCGCATCTCTTCGGCTGGCTGTGAGAGTAAATCACGGTTGGAAGCGACAAAGTGAAAAAGAGTGTTTTTCGGTACAAGAATGGTTATTCTACTGAGATTCTGTGCTGGTGTTATTCTAACATTTGTTTCATCCAGCACGTGTTCTCTGTATCCGTGTGTTCTCCTTTTTGGTTTTTTTTTTGAAGGCAACCTCTTATTTTGGGGATTGTGGAGGAAAAGCAGCGCACAAGGTCTGCGTTGAGTGAGTAGGGAAAGTACACGTGACGCGGCTGAGAGTAGAACTGAGGCATGGTCGTGGTTCCCCACAAGGACTCGATAAAGAGATTTCCTCCCTGAAACAGGTCGTCAGCCACTTGTTCACTGTCTCTCTGCAGGGGAGATTTTTTGTGTGCTGGAAATGTAATTTAAGGGAGGAGAGCTGAACCTGTGCGAGACCTGCTCAAGTCCAAAGAGAATGAGCACCAGCCTTCAGGAGACCAGACCTCAAAGGAGCTTCGTCTTATTAAGGCGGGCTTAGATTTGGGTGCTGGATGACAGCTGTAGGTCATATCTGTATAGCTACACAAGATATTTATGACCAGGAAATGCTCGTCTGCCTCCGCGCAGGGAGAGGGAATAATACCCCGCATTTCTTTACCACTTGAGAAAATCGTTCTGAGAATGATGGTCTTATTTCACCCCTTCAGCTAAGTGAAACTTCCCAGGGACTGTCCTGCCTCGCACATTGAGCTGCTGACTCCATCAGCTGCGCAGATGTCTTGCATAAATATTCTCTCTGCTTTTTTGATCCGGACTTGTGGCTAATTAATAATTTGTGAGTTTAAATGACAATTAAACATTAGCTCTAGAATGAATCCCTGTTTCTGAAGTCTAACGGCAGCTGTATTTGAGCAGCGTCTTTGTGTGGAAATGCAAATAAAGACATAGCAGTAATGGCATGACTCTTGTATGGAAGATGCCGATTTCATTTTCTGATAGGCAATCAGCAGGCCTTGGCAAGAAGCGAGCGGCGCCGTTCTTACGCTGGTTCGGGTTGTGTAGGAGGAGCCCGCAAGCGAGTTTTAAGCAGTCCTGTGCAGGGAAGTTGGGGGGGTCGTTAAGTGCGTGTTACTGGTGTTTGTTCTTTCTGTGTGGATAAATCCTGTGTTTTGGGACCTAACCCAGCTCATGCTTTGAGCTCTTCTCCTCACAGCAGGAAATATCTTCGATAAGCGACATGTTTCGCTGTCCCCAGTCTACTTTTCTCTGATGTAATTCCCTTTGACTAACTGCAGATGGTATCAGTACCATTGCTGCAAATTTGCTGTCTGTCGTTCACGTTATTTTCCACATTGCTGATTCTTAAACGAGTATGGAACCAACTCTGCCTCTCGGGCTGAGAAGCAAACCTGTGTAATATCTGGGGCATAAATCTAAGCAGAGCAGCACAGAAACCTTCGGCCCTCCAGTTCTGCTTTGTGCTTTCCGCGTGCGTGCCGGAGGAGGCCTGTTTTTCCTCATTTTTGGTACTGACAGGTTCCTGCACCTCGGGGCTTGTCTGGGAGAGGGTTGAAGCAGCAAGTTCCTCTCAATTGCACATTTCTTTTAGATTAGATTCAAATGCGCTAGGACGCAAGATTGTGTTGGAATTAATTATTTCCAGCAGTATTGACTCATGGTCTGTCACGCCCTGTGGGGTTTTTGCGTGGATTTTCCCTGCTCCCCCTCACCCCCGCCTCGGTGGTTTTCTCCCCAAAATCAGCTGCTGGTCAGGGAGAGATGGGAGAGGGCGGAAGAGAAAAGCACATTCTTTCTCTTTGTGGATTGGCACACTTGCGGGCAGTTCGGACGCGGGGTGGGAACTTTGGTGAGCACGTTGCTTCCTGTGCAAGGGGGAGTAGAGGCTGAGAAATGTGGAGAACAGGGTACAGATTTTACAGGTTTGGCAACAGCACGGTTTCCTCATAAAACGGCAAAAGTTCGCATTAGTGTCACACCGAGGTGCTGTGGCTGCTTAGTCAAAGAGGTGGTGCTTCCCTCCTCTGCAGGGAAGTGGAATTCTTTACGTTCCAGAAAAATAACTATTCTTATCTCTTCCTCTGATGTAATTGCCACAACGGAGGGGTGTGCAGGAAAGTTTAGTGTGTTGTGGTTTCTCTGCCTTTCAATATGACCTAGCCCGGCGGATGCTGAGGAAGTCTGACAGCGTCTGCGTTCTGCGGTGGGGCACCATGCCACATACACCCACCTCAAACCCGGGGCTTGAGCGCTCGGCCCAGCGCTAACGCGGCTGGGCTGCCTTTCCTACGAGCAGCCAAGTAGATATGGGGCAGCCTCAATTCAAAATAAAGCTGTTGCAAGGGATTGTGCAAATTGAGTGCTTCCACCTGCTGCCAGAGCCTCAGTGAGAGGATTCAGCCAGCCCGCCGCAAAGACAGATCTGGTTAGCTAAGGCGACGCCTGGTTTTATTTTTTTTTTTTCTTACTATATGTTGACTTGGGTTGCGCCTTCGATGAACCTCGGTCAAAGCGGGGCCCAGATTCACGCCAGACGCTTCATGAGAAGATTGGTCCAGTTGACTGTTCGGGCAAGTAAAAGAACTTTAGGGAAACGAAGATAAAGATCTAAAGTCAAGAGAACGCTGCTTTTAATGTCTTCTCTCTTCTAAAAGCTACCGGCCAAGTAAAGGATTAAAACTGAAGTAACTTTTTCTTTATTTATCTAATGCTTCACAAGAAGTTTGCGGGGGGGGGGAGGATCTGCATAGAAGACTCTTCCCCCTTTTCCAGTTTCCTCTGTCACACCGCTAAGCCACCAGAAATAAGGATATGATCAGGAACAATGACTTTGAATTTAAATGCCGTGTCATCCTGCTGCTGCTGGTTTGGTTTTCTTCTGCTATATGAGACAATAAAAAGACTTCTCGTATTGCAACAGTCTAGCAGTTTAACTTGGTATTTTGGGTAGTATTCACCTAGTCATATGCCAAATGGTCAGTGGATTTCCACCTCACATCAGTTATGAAATTCCTATACCTATATATAGCTTTAGAGAAGAGGAAATGTAGTGGGCTTACACATAATGTACACACGTTGCCCAGCTTTTGCCTCTCTCAGCGCATGCATCATTACGGACCTTCCACAAACGCGCTCGAGCTAGCGGTGGCGGAACTTGATGAAGAGCGAGCGTTCCTTAGGCTTCCTCGGCTGTAAACTCGCCGTTTCCGCACTTCTTCCGCCGCATGCTCGGCACGGTGGACGCGCACGTCATCATCTTGTCTGGGCGCGCCGTCGCACCTGGTAAAAGCACAGACACTGCTTTCTGCCTTCTCCGGAGGGAAGGAAATCCTTGAGGATACGGCAGGTGTTGGCTAGAAACCAGTGATTTACCATCTTTTTTCCTTACCTATTTAAAAACTACTACCATTTTAGAATTCTAATGGAAATCTACTTGAGATACTGCTGTTAAGTCGTATTTTAAATATCTTCTAGGAATACGTATTGCCAGCAGACTAAAACCTCATGTGCCTGCACCAAAAATCTTCCTTGCAAGGTAGGCATGCTACAGGCAAGTGGGAGTCTAGAGGTCTAGCTAGTATTGACAGCTCTCTAGCTAATATTGACAGCTCTGCCACGAAAAATGCTGATTGTAGATCGTGAGTATCCTACCTTAGAATCTTTAGAAGCAAACCAGCAAACCTGACTGATGTCAGCAAGAACGTTTGGCAAAATAAATAAATTAAGATGAGTGCTACCACGTTAATATTAAAAGAGTCCTGGAAAGCAGCCCAGGCTGGGGGAAGAAATGACAGGCGAAGTGGGGCAAGGCAAGAGGCGGCAGGACTGCGATATTCACACAGTTCCAAGCAATCAAACTGAGGTCACATTCGTGTTTGGGCAGAGTTACGGCAGGAGAACGACTTAGTATGGACAGCTCCTGAGCGAGAAGGCTGGTTCACTTTTTCGTTCTGTGGGCAGCTGAACTCCTCGCTTGAAGCTGG
The DNA here is from genome assembly GCA_013400535.1 of Scopus umbretta. Classification (NCBI taxonomy): domain Eukaryota; kingdom Metazoa; phylum Chordata; class Aves; order Pelecaniformes; family Scopidae; genus Scopus; species Scopus umbretta. The sequence continues at coordinate 31,740 of VZTL01063249.1, forward strand.
ACCTCATTTATTTTGCCTTTTCAAAGCTGCCAAGTTACACCTTCACGATGGTGATGACCATTGCAGAACGTGTCACACGCAAGTCAAACAGGAAGTGCAAGACAAGATTTTAATCATTAAAAGTTTATCGATAACCTCTTATATACACATAGTTATACACAAAGTGGTTCATGAGTCCCTCATCTTAGAGAATTCTGCTGGTGAGGCCGGTTGGCTGAAAGCTTCTCTCTGCCTTTGTCGTCTCACAGAGGGGATGTTAACATGGAAAACGCCAGCGGGGCTGTTGGCAGGTATGGCTTGCGTCGTGGGCTTTACTGGTCTTTAGCTGGGCACCGAGAGGAGCCCGTATTCATCTGCTGTATCCAGAATTTTACAGATGACTGGAGACTCCACCTGGAACGTAAGAGATCAAAACACTGAAGACCATGAAGTTATCGATGAAGAGAGTGCAACAGAGATCGTGAGATTAATGACGACTGATTGCAAGAGGCACGGTACTCGAGCATCGCTTTGTAAAATCTGGTAAGCGCTTTTTACTTTTGGGTATGCCCCCTGTAGCTTATTAACAATGCAAGTACTGTAATTGATAACGACCCTCCTTTCCCTACGCAGAGGCACTTGGGCAGAAAGCAGTACTTGTCTGGCAGCTACAGGGCTAACATACGCCGCAGGAATCTTTTGTGAAGAGTCACTGGAAGGAAGGGTCTACGTTAAACATAGGCCTGGAGACGTCCCCTGCTAGGTGGCACCCGATCTCGGGGACCCCAAGCACGTCTTTACGTACCCCAAGGATGTACTGGCAAGAATGAGGCTCTAGCATGTATACGGTCACGGCGTGAGGGGAATCAGATTCTTTACATCTGAAAACAGAAGAGAAATTCTGTAGCGTTTAGCCGGCAGTAAGCACAAAACTACAGCACGTATTTCCCTAGTATCTATAGCCTTTTTCCTAAGCTAACAGTCGTTGCTTTCGGAGCTTCACAAAGACAGCAGAGGCTTTCCCCTCTGACACAGGAAGCAGAGACACAAAACATCAGTTTACTAAAAGAGCTAACTTACTTCAATTTCACAGTCACCTGCCTTGGCTTGTCCGTTAAGTCGCAAACATCTCCATTTCCGTAGAAATGAGACACCATCCTGCCACAAAAGATTGGAATGAAAAGGTTTGGAAATATTAAACACCGTTCTTAAGCACGCTGCTAACTTGTGTGAGATGGCATCTCATCGTTCTTCAAATATTTAACACTAGTAAACAAACCAAAGTAGTAACACGCTGTATTTCAGTGATTGCAGAAGCAAATAGTTGTTCGCTATTGGAAGACTTTTTTTTAACTCCGCGTCATATCCGAAGCGTTGAATTACATTTTCTGATGTTGCATGTTGATTAGCGGGGAGGAAATCTACACACTCCACTCTTGACTGTTTACTGTATCTATTCGTAAACTGAATATTCGCGCACTGTGGAAGCGGGCCCTGGCATTTATTCTTTTCTATCGCGAGTATGAGACCGACTCAGGACCAGATAGCCGGGGTCGTAGTCATGGTGCCTGTAACCGTACCGAACTGTCTGCGTGCCGTCTTCTCTAAGATAGTAGGTTCTAGCAGCATTCTTCCTGGACCATTCAATGTGTTCCTCCTTGCTCCAGGTACCCACAACCACGGAAGTCTTGCCACTTTCCTTATCCTAAAAAAGGAAAAGCTGATAATTACACCTTGTATTATATGATTAGCAGGGAGGGTATTTTAACAGCGTGCAGAATGTCGTTTCTAGAGCAAGCCCGCTGCTGTCAACGTAACACGTTCTTGCATCTGGGACAAACTGACTGGTCTTGTATTAGGGTCAAGAGTCAAGCTGACGGTCTCTTCAGAACAGCCACCCCCGCTGTGTGAGCTGATAAAAGTGTTTCAAAGACCAGAAGAGCAC
>VZTL01063249.1:44996-55677 GCA_013400535.1 Scopus umbretta
CGGCGGGCTGAGGAGAAAGTCTCTCGGGGGGGGACGGGGACGCCTGCCGGCGCGCCGCTTCTGTAGCGGGTTTAAAAGCGCCGTGGCGCGGGCTTTTCGGAAGACGAAGAACCTGGCCCCTTGCGGCCCCTCTCCGCCCAGCGCCGCCTCTCAGGCGGCAAGGCGGGCCAGCGCCTCGGCGGTTCGCGCCTCTGCCCCAGCTCCGCCGGGCCCGAGGGCCTGGGGGTGGCCCCAGGAAAAAAAAAGAGGGGTGCACCCCCGCCCCGGGGGGCTTTCACGGCGAGGGAGTGAGTGGGCGGCCGGAGGGCTGGTGTACTTCTGTGGCTAGGTGGTGGTGCGTTCCCTTNGGTGGGGGGCGTTTCCCTTTTTTTTTTTTCCCCACAGGTTTTTACTGATAGAGTAGCGCCAGCAAGATTTCTGTGGTATAGAGTAAGTCTGGAAGACGCAAAAAACAGTAAGGAACGCCATCTAATATTGTGGTAAACGTAACGAAGCGCTTACCTTTATCGCCCCTTAAGGCTGAACTGTAGGTTGAGACACAGCTGGAATGGAGGTCTGGGGGAAGGTGAAAAGTGGGGCGATTTACCGTCTGCTTTGCAGCTGGTGATGGGGCGACGTACGGGGGTAACGGCAGCGTTTTGGCAGCGTATAGCGGTCCTTAATAAACCCTAACGCGCCCGGTGGGCACTGAAATGTTTAGAGAGACGTGCCTGAAGGCAAAGGAAGCAGGTGATACCAGGAAGAATCCCAGTGGCAGCGGAGAAAGATACAACTCTGGATGATGCGTCGCGAATTCAGGTGGTTTGGGTTACGTTGTTTTGTTTCAGGCCGTTCTTCGTGGCTGTTTTGCCAGCAGCGCGATGTGTGCGCGCGCTTTTGCCTTTACGTTGGGCAAAACTGGCTGAGTCTGAACCGTTTAAGTAAACGGTTTGTAATCCCTGCCGTTGAGTTTTGCTCTGATCAGAAGAACGATTCCCAGATGGGGATAATATAGGTGAGATGGCTTAAAACTTTACTACATGGCTGCACCAGGTCTAGTCAATACTTCTGAGCTTTGCCGCCGTAATTTTCTTATTTAAGAGTGTAATTTTTTTTGTCCTGTTAAACTGGTGCCAAAGTAGATATAGCTGTACTGGGAGAAGAATTCTTCCAATTCAAGCACATGCACAATGAGAGGAAAGTGCCAGAATACTTGCAGAGAAGAGACCTATGTTGCAAAAGGTCAGAAAGACACGGACAAGACATTTGTTTGAAATAAAGGAGGGCAACGATTAAAGGGAAAGCCAGAGGAGCAAGGAAACTACTTTAAGAATACTGAGGGAGCGTGAAGTTGGAATAATCAGGGCTGTACTGTAGTTGGTAATCAAAGTGAGCTTATAGTCTATGTCCAGCTTTTGCAAAAGACTGCTAGAGCAGCCTAATTACATTGAAAAGTCTCTTCCTAAAGAATCTTGCGACAATCATATCCTTGCAGAGCAGAAAGTCAAGACACAGGGCCCTGCTGGGCGCTTGCTATCCCGACGTCTGTTTGCATCGCCTCTGCCAGTCAGTAGCTTGGCTGAACAGAGCGGAAAATCGCCTCGTTAGAACTTTGTTTTTTGTTACGCAGAACAGAGATACGGGAATAGATCGGATGGGGGAGCTGTAGCATTCAGGCTTTTTCAACACCCTCAGCTCCTCGGTTTGAGTAAAGCCTGTATCCACACGCGTACCAGGTAGAAGGAATGGGAAGGGGGTACAAATCGGAGTTAAACCTGACAAACTTCAGGAAATAACGATGTAAAGTACTGATACAATACTGATGGGGGATGCCGCAATCCATTCTGGAACTGTGTTGCTTTAGCTTTTAGGGGTAGGTGGTGCTCAAAACGTTGGGGTATTTTCCGCTGGTCAGGGGTAAGTTATCCATGATATTTTAAGCAAACAAGTACATTTTTTTTCCTTATACTTCTTAGCAAAATTGCCTGAAATGTTCAGGCTTGTAGAGCTTCTGTTAAGACTGTTTGTTTTCCTTTTTTTGTCAGTTGTTAAAGAACTGCAGCATGACATGATGTTATTCTTGCATTTGTGGTGAGAATTGTTTTACTGAATGCGTTAGTGATTTTAAGAATTACCAAACGTTGTATTCGTCTGTGTGACTAAACTGCACTTTAGTTATCTTTGTGAAGGGTCTTCATCAATTTTAGTTTCTAGAAAGCAGTCTAGTCTAGGAAGAGTCTGGTCTTTGTGTACCCTTGTGAAAAAAGAAATGTGAGAGTGTGGAAGTGGGGATAAAGATGTAATGATACAAAAGTAAGGAAATCATTAACAATTCCTCTTTTTGTGTAGTGAGGGCATGTAGTTTTTATATATATATATATATAAACACACACATATACGTGAATACCTGAATGGTCTGACACAGTTTCCAAATTAGAACAGGTTAGGCCAGCCCCATCTGATCCTTGTTGTTTGCTCATCTGTGAGAAGTACAGAGCAGATAAATGGTTGAAGACGGGAAGACAGAAATGGTTTTTGGGGATGCTACAAAGAATCTGGTAATTGCAGAATCTTTTTGATTTCCCTTGTCCCTGAGTTTTCTTGCATTAGGAAATACAAATCTGTTTACAGAAGTTTTATGATTAAGTCAGATGACACATTAATCTTGTTAGTGGCAGTCAAAATGGATATGAAGCGTGCTTATTATCAAAAGCTAGACAAAACAAAGTAAAATGTTACATATTCAGGTTATAGATTCCTATATTCACAGAAGATGATTGCATATGTAATGACTGTTGCTGTCAAATGGTTAACTGATCATACTAAGGAATAGCAGATATTGTGTAAGCTACTTTTTAGTATCTGCTTTTTTAATTCGCGTTATAGCACAATCAAATTCATAGAATCATAGAATCGTTAAGGTTGGAAAAGACCTCCGAGATCATCTAGTCCAACCGTTAACCCAGCACCACCATGCTTGAATTAATTCCTAATTTTGACACAGTTCCAGACTGCGTAATAGTAGCTAGCTCTTGTATATTGTTTTGCATTGTTAGATCCAACAGTATTTTATAACAAGATGCAATTAAGACGCACATTAATGCCCATGCTAATATGGATACACTTTAAATAAACAAAACCTTTCTGGAAATTTCTTTCTCCGACACCGTTAGTAAATATGATGCATTTTTATTGTACTGAAGTTGTATGCACAACCTGGAATGTATCGTTACAGATGATATTGCAAGTTTCATGAATGTGGAAAGTAAATGAGCCAACAATGTCCTGAATATAATTACAGATAGAAAATGTAGAGCCGCACATAATCACAGTGCCCCAACACAGTGCTTAAATAATTAGAGTTTTAAAGAGGGAATCGTCACTGATGTTTTTGGATTGTTAGCGAGTGTAAGCATCCCCTGCCCTGTTTTAAGGAACACGGGCAAGTCTTTGAGGAAAGAATTAAAAAAAATGCATAGAGCGGACGTGCCATTTGTACACGTTTTAACTTTACTACAGCTTGCTTAAATCTGAAGTAAGCACAAGAAAGGAAGTGCTGTTGTTGGTTGGGGTTTTTTTGAGGTTACTACTCTTTTCAACACTTAAATATTCTTGAAATAATTCATACATAACATTTTTAGTAACAGTTAAGTATCCGGTAGCACTTAAGAATTACTTGTTAAGTCAGGGTGAACAAATGCATGCGTGGTGGAGCGTCTTCCTTAGTGTTGATGTGGGTGATGGTTATCACCGTCCATCTTTGGTGTGTGAGGTCGCTCCGCTCTAGCTGTGGGCATCTTGAGGACTGTCATTATGTACAGACACCTGGAAGCTCTGCTCGTCATCCTCTCCCGCTGTACAGCTGAATTGGTTGGGGTTGCTTTTCTGCTCAGTTATGTCACTCTTAAACCAGCACAGTGCAGTGGAGAATCAAGACCTTTGAAGGACAGTCCATCAGTTTGCAAGTAACTCACGTGTACTAATGGAAAAAATGGGGCCTCGATGCACGTGATTGTTTTGCTAATATAATCAGAGGATTTGCTTCTGGAGTTTAGAGTAGTCCATCAAGTGACACCCCATCAAGTACTCTTAAAATAGTGGCATTCAACTATTAATAGTAAACAGCAGCTTCTAAAAACAAACACACTTTTCACCCCCCACCACCCCGTCCCTCAATGAATCAATGCTTGAGAGATGCCAGAGGCACACTAAAATTATAATCTGGTACGTAAAAAATACAGCTTTCTTGGTTAAGTATTTTAAGTGGTCTGGTTAAGTATTTTAAGTGGTCTAATTATCTCAAGTTTAGGTTTGAATTTTAATATCCTGTTTTCTACTCATCTAGCTGCCTTTCTCAAACGTTACCTATGAACATTCATTTATGTCCCTGTTGGCTTTTGTAGGTGGCCAAGTAAAATAATAGCAGCTTGTTATTTTGATAAAACCTGATATTTTCATGCAATTACAAATATAAACCAGGAAAAGGTAAAGAAGAGAAAGCGACAACCCGTATAGGAGAAACATAAGGGTTTTGCAATTACTGACGCAAAATACAGGTTTCCAAGCTACTACTAAACACTTACACGTTCTCTGTATGAGAAAATGTGACGTTACAAGGCGTTTGAAATAGGACCTTACCTATATTAACATACAAAAATATACTTTGTTAAAAGTTAACAAAAATAACTTAAATTTTGGAGAAGCAAGACAAGTCCTTGTTGGGACGGAAACTCCATTTGCTTATGGTTTGCATAAAGTAAGCCTACTAGCCTAAACTGCTGGCTTTCCAACCCTCTTTGTTTGGATACATGCGTTGTCCATACAACACCTGTAAGGCTACTGAAAAGAGGGTTCCTTTCTTAACTACCTTTTGTTGCTGAAGCCCTGAAACAGTGGTTGAAAATTAGTGGCTTAAAATCTATCCTCAGAGGTTGGTGATTTTTTTTTTTTTTTTTTTGAGATGGGATTATAACATCATCTAGAGGCAAACAGCAAAGATGAGAGTTTCTGAACATTCTTGCTGCGCTGTGACTTCAAGTCATACTCTTAGCTAATGTTAACATCTTGGCTTTATTCTTTATATTAATCTTAAAAAATAAAATGCGGCACTGATAGGTTATGGCTTGTTTGCGTCAAAGTGCCCTGTGCTTTGGTTTTCAGGGGCTTGACCTAATGAGCCAAGGGCAAGAATTATTTCCTTGACAATGAAATGGTTTATCCTCCGTGTTTAAGGATAAACTAATATATAAAGGGTAAAACTAATATATAAAGGGTAAGATGACTAATTCAGTGGAATAACTTAATTTGAACGTTGATGATATAGGCATTCCTCTATGCGCTTACTATACAATTTATGACGACTACTTCATGTTTATCTCTTTAGCTGCACTGAGCTCCCTGCCTGTGGTCTTGAATCAGAAAGAACTATAACTTAAATCATTAGGAGTTGAATCTTAATGCAGATTTTGATGTTAAAAACATTCTAAAGATTTACTTTAAACCTGAAATAATAATAAAAAATAAATCTGCAAACAAAGAGAAGCTTAAGCGGTTCTCTTGAGATTTTCATAAAGATGCAGTCTTTGGATAAAAACCCCAATACACCATATTCAAACGTAAAATACTTCCCCTGCTCCCCTCCCTATAGACTCCTGAAAGAATGATTTTTGTAACAGTATGTTTTAATGACCAACTACTATTCTGAATGCAATACTAAAATAAATAAGATAGTACAGAGAAACATGCCTCCAAGTCATACAGCCACTGCGCAGCGAAACCATTCCTCTGACGATGAGGCAAGACCATTTAAAGTAAGAAGTTATGTTATAGACAGTTTAGGTTTTGATGCTTTTCCAAGAGTTCCTTTACTAGTTTCTCTAAGGAGAAGAGATGCTCATCTACGTCTTCCGGTACGAGATTTCTGATAGAATTGGCAAGTTCAAACAGGTATTCTGTGTTCCTTCCGCTAGGACCAACGGCATTAAAAATCTGCTCAGCGATCTCTTCTAGAGGTGCCGGACCAAGGTAGTTAGGGTTGTCACAAGTTCCAATGTATAACAATACATCAAACGGTTTTACTGACGAGTCTTTTGGATAGAAGATGACAGTCGTAGTCCTGTAGCCTCCTTTCTCTCTGAAGTCCAGGTATGCCTTTACTTCACATTCTTGTCCAGCTGGCAATCTGTAAGCAACACCCCATACACACCCCTGTGGAAGGACAAAAGAAAAGAAAATCCAAGCAGCGCTCGTAAAGATACCCACGAATTGATGTACTGCCATTGCATTTAGGCAAAACTCTCCTAAGAAAACTTTCTGAAGACTTTTCAGTCTTTCTATAGCTATTTCTCGCACTGTTTGTAGAAGGAGTCTCAAATTAAGGGGTGGTTTTCTTTAGCAAATCTTCAGTCAAAACGGTAATTGTGCAGCTTGATCATCCAGTTTCTTACTCAACAATTTCTTGTTGCAATTAAGTTTGAAGTAGTAAATAGCCTTGGCACGGGCAACTAAGGAGGTGGCAAAAAGGATACAAAGAATCCTCCTGACCTCACAAAATTTGTGTCTGAAAATTAAAATTTTAAATAGTGCTAAATTCAAAGTAATTTTGATCAGGTCATCTTTCTGTTTACTTGCAGTTTTATTTCCAAGGACCTGGGTCTCGTATCTGTTACATGTACGTGGAGGGATGAGTGTGGTAATGTTACCACACTGAAACTGAATCAGGGAAGAAAAAGCTGAGGTGAACCTTCATTTTGCATAAATAAACGTGGCGTATCCAGCACCTCAGCAAACACTGCTAGGATAAATTGCATTACCATCTTTGGACACCTCAATATTTCTTATTATAAGAATATTATAATATTATAGTAAGAATAATATAAGACTATTATAATAACATCTCTGAAAAAGTATTAAACTGTGGTGTGAATTAGTTACACTCCCTTACCAAGTTTTATAGAAACAAATCAGCGAGATCTGTGTAGGGATTGATTTGCATGGGTTTTTGCTTTGAAGTAGCATGGAAAAATGATGATGGTCTGTTATCCACTAAGGGCTACATATTGTTTCTCATGAGCGCTCTTCTAAAATAAATGGTAGTCTGTTTTGTCTGCTGGCAACATCAAATGTCGATTCTTCCTGCAGCTAAGTAGGTATGCGTATCAGTGCTACAGTAATGATGACAAAGCAATTAACAGTTTGGTTTCCCCCCTGCCCCTACAACTGGATCTTAGTATTTAGTCATGATATCAGACGATGCTGGGGTGGTGGTGTTAGTTCGTAAGCGCTGAATTTTGCTGTCAGACTATGTGCTGGTCAAAGGCATTTTCTTGAGGTAAAAAAAAAATAAATCAGGAGTCATTCTCTAATGCATCCTTTGTAGATGGTTACAGCATTTGATGGGCTGTGGCCAGGAACGGCACTAACGAGTACAAGAACGGGTTCCTTGCTTTCCCGCAGCCGTCTGGGATGCGGGTTCACTCCAGTCTGCAGGAGACGTGCCAGTTTTAAAAACAGCCTCTTCTGCACACACTGCTCTCCTGACTGAAATCTGCCGCTCGGACCTGCTTTGGTGTTGATAGGAAAATATATATGGGTGTGGCAGAGATAGGGATTTAAAGCAGATGCTTTTAAGTGTTACCACTACTTAATTCATGTAGTTTTCAGTAGAGAGGATTCCTATTTCAGATGATGGAAAATTATAATCCAGAAATCTGACAAGGAGTATGATGTTCCGTGGTTTCCTCTTAACTGGCAAAGAAATTCAGAGGGAGCAAATTAAAATAACTCTCTGAACTAGATGTCTGCAAGCTGCGCTACGTGTATCGCTGGTGAAAAAGGACACGCAGGCTAGCACCGAGCCGAGAGCCGGCACTGCCAGTGAAAGTACCCCGCTGTGGTCACCCCAGTATTTGGTGCCTGCGTGCAGGGGAGTAATTGCTGTAGTCTGCTAAGGTAGCTTCGAAATAAGACTGCCTTTTTAAACTGCAGAATGAGTAACTGAAATTAAAGCAAATGACTTACAGCTTTTGATGTTTATGTGTAAAGTGTCATTATCTGGCCACACCAAATTCTGGAGAAAAGGGAAAAAAAACCCAACCAAACAAAACGGGTTCGCTAAGGGGAAAAAAGTTGCTATGGTAACAAATAAGTTTGCTTAACAATACAAACTGAGTGACAATAAACATAAGCATTCTTTGTCTCTATAGGCGTCTGTGTAACATAATGGTACCCAGCAGTACAGTAATGTGAAAAACCCCATACTAGAAAGGTACAGAAAATCACAATGAGAGACAGTGCATTGGATTTTGCTGGTTTTGCGAACTGCAAAAACCAGTTTTAAGTTTTCTGATTACTGCTATACTTCCCTCTCTTCATGGCTGCTCTTTCAGGGAAATAGATCGGCAAGACAGCAATATCCTAACCGTATAGATAAGCAACTGTAAATAAAAACTAACTACTACCCAAACACCCATCCTCCGTGTCGCAGCCATCCCCAGCAAGGTGCCGGAACAGAGTGCGCTGCTGGATGTGGGGGGCTCAGAGGATCGGCAGGGAGCGGGAAAGCAATCGCATCCAAGGTGTATCCCGCAAGAGGGCTTCCCCGGCCTAGCTCAATGCTTTTGTCCTAGCTGGTGAGCGGTCCGACCGCGAGCTCTCTAGGGGGAAAGATCCCTAAAAAAAATTGTGGGTAGGTGTAAGATAGCTGCTTTACTATCAAACTGAATTAGAAATGGGTAAAATGTAAGACTGAGTACTTTTATAAGCAGAAAAATCTTGATTTTTTTCCTGTGGCTTACATGACTGTAAGCCTAGGCCTTGTTTCTCCTCCCTCCCCAGCCCGGGCACTCCCCTTGCCAACACTTCCATTGCACGAAGTCAGACTTAGGGAAAAGGTCAAAAGGTAAGCGAGAACGGTAGATCGGGCCAATGACCGTTTTCAGCAAACAGAACCTAATTTCACAATATTACATAGAAACCAAAAGCACAGTTGTGGCATTTTATTGCTTAAGCATTTTATCTCTGTGGCACAAAATAAAGCAAGGGTATCTCCTTTTTTATCACTGCAATGGAATCTTGGTTTGTTTCAGTTTTTATTTTGGGAGGGGCAAAATTGCAGTTTTGACACAACATCTGAGGTCTACTATTGGCATGTTGTCGGCACTACACGTGCTGAAAGCAAAATTCTGCATCTTACAACTGGATAGGTGAAGTGACTCTTCTGGAAAAATACTTTAAAATACACCTTCGGTAATAACAAACCCAAACTACTACCAGTTTCTTAGTTTAGATTGATTGATTTATTTCAAACAATCAAGAGTCGTTGGTGTCATTCCAGGAAATCTTGAGAGAATTTTTCATTGCGCTAAAGATAACTCAATTATTTGCTTGTAGAGAAGCAAAAATGAATAGAGACTTACTACACAGGCTGGGAATGCAACAGGACATTCTGCACACTACAGAGACAGAAAAGGAGTACTATACCTCAGGATCTTCAACCAGAGTCACAACTCTTCCAGGCTAAAATTATTTAAAAAAAAAAAAAAAAAAAATCATAGTTCAGTTAGAGGCTTTTGCCCTAAATCATGAGCAAAACCAAAACAAAACAAGAAAAAAAACCCAATGCAAAGTAATTAAAGGGTCAGAGAACTAATCCAGGATAATCTCAATGAGGTCTATTTCGTTGAGATCCAGTAGAAATATCTTCCGAAAATAGCTTTTGATCTGTATTAGATACGCTGTGATAAACAAAAGGTTAAGTTCTGAGTGGAAAGTGTCTGCAACATCAAAGTTAAATTAGAGGCAGTCATAAACGGGGAGGTTCTGAATGTCTTGCTTTCTATGTGCTGTCCAGACCCAATTCTATTCCTGTTTAAAATGGTGACAATAATTCATTAAGGTAAAACTGTCCTTGAGGAGCGCACCTTCCTCGGTCATGTTGCTTCTCCACAGTACTATGCAATTTTCTACTCTCCGGAGTGACAATGAGGTGAACCTTCTCGCTTGTATTCCAAAAACTTACACGCAGGCATGGAAAATCAATGTAACGTAGAAATCTAGCTGGCATAGAACTAAGCAAGATATTACCACTTGTGGCTTGGTTTGCACTAACTGGATTTTAGAAAATGTTAATGACACACTATTATACGTGGCAACTCCTAGGTTTAGAAGCTCCTACTATTTAGATGTTTTTGAAAACATACAGCAAAGAAATCTGCTAGTAATTTTCAGTGAGCACCATGTTATTCAAAGTTGAAAAAAGCAGCTTATTGTGCAAAAGACTATTTTCCCCTTCTTTTCCCCCTCCCAGCTCATTCTCCCTTATTGGGTAGATGAAGGATCCCTCGGTAATGGCTTATTTTTTCCAATGAGTTACTTCCTGCAGGAAGAGTAGGAAGCCAGTTTGTAAATACTGACAAGAAAATTGTGGAAATATGTTGTATAACCTGGAGAATAAAATTTTAAAACGTAAAACTCTTTGGAGAACTACATCTGTAGTTTAAAATTGCTAATTTTGGAATCAAATTAGTGTACAAGCGTCTTCGATTAGAGGTGAGGGAAAGCAGAGGTATTAGCACTCATTCAACTTCAGCGTAGGACAGAAATCGGTTCTCTTAGGAGTTACAAAGATAATCTGAACTTGATGTACTTGGACGCATGCCTTTCATTTAGTCTTAGCTAACTTTCAGTCTCGGGCTCCTACATT
>VZTL01063250.1:1107-19524 GCA_013400535.1 Scopus umbretta
AGAGGAGTACTAAGGGATAATGAAAAGCATGTGGACATGGCTTACTGTTAATTCTCCGCTTTAGGTTTGTTGACAAATGTATTTACCCAAAAAGTATTACCCAGGTGAAAGTTAGTGGTATACAGCACGTGGTCATTAAGCCATAAAAGAATGTGATCTTGCAATACTGGTTGAGCACTTTCAATTCCCACAAACTCGAATGAAAATTTGAGCTGCTAAGCACTTTGATTATCCCATTCAAACTTTTTTCCTCCCACCGTATAAGTGGGAGACTCGCAGTGATCATGGTGCTACATTCTGGCCAAAGTTCAAACCCCTCAGCTTTTTCATGGAATATGATACAGCATAGAACAGGACTTGGAAGAAAGTAAAAGGAGGAGGTTCACTAAAAAGCCACGTGAGAATATTTACTCTAAAGGAGAGCTCAATTTTACCACACTGAAAACCACGAGTGCAATTGCTCCATTCAAAGTTATAACTGCTCTCGAAGTTACCAGCACGATGCAACCGGCGCGAACCCTGAATCAAAACCAAAGAAAAAGAGAGGATGTGCGAAGTAGGCAGTCGCTGTTACTAAGCTAAAATCAATTGTGTTCTGCCATGATTAGCGCCTGGCAATTCAGGAAGATATGCTGGTGTCACGTTTCAATAAAAATAGTGTTTCAACTCTCACTACAAAAAGATTAAGGACTTTCTTCTGGTCCTGCCTAATCCATTCTGGAATTGCAGGGCACAGCCCTTGCCACACTCGCCTACCAGAAAAGGCAGTTCCATTTTCTTGTGCTGAAAAAAGTAGCAGGCTTAGTGGTTACAAAGTTCACGTTTTAAAGTGCACTATCATTTTAAACACACTTTCCCTTCTTAAAAAAAAGAAAATAAAACATTCTGATATCAACAGTTTATAAAAATAACAGCTGCAATATTCCTCTAAAATTGAAACTTAAAATCAAGTCAAATTGGCAAGATTCAAATCTTTTTCAAAAAAAAAAAGATATGAACCAAAAATAAAAAACCGCTTTCTGCAGAGAATTGCCAAGCAAAACTTCACATACTGTCCTACAAGCCTCTCTCCTAACAGCACCTCACAGAAAATCCATTCCGTTTCTTCCAGCTGACAACCTCAAGAAAACAGAGGTCTAAAGAAATCAGTCCTTCCCACCAGTCACCTACATAACTGCAGGTGTGGATGTTGGTGCAGTTTTTCCATCAACTCTTCCTCTGTAGGTTCTTCCAAAACATCTCTACAAAGAAAAAGCGTGAGTTGTTAGGGGCAGCAAAGGGAACTTCTCAGCATTTGTTTTTGCAATGCGCATACTGAGATGCAACGTGTGCTTGTTTCAAGAATAAAACAAGGAATTAAAGTTACAATAAGTTGATGCTCCCTAAAGATGCATCTACTTGCAAGTGATCCATCCTTTACAGATGTGTCATGGAAACCAGCAGCTGTTTTCCCATAAGAAGCAGGGAAGCAATTTCCTGCACACAATACAATACAACTGAAGGTCAGTAGATTTGTTTTCCTGAAAAACCTCCCAAATGAGAACATGTTCCCAATGCTACTATTGAATATCCAACGTGCACCAGAAGTTCCACTTGTGCGTGATCATCAAGTATCAACTCACCACCCACAATTTCATAATAAGCCAAGAATGTGCATCACTTTCCTCATCTTCCCTTTTCTTCTCCCTCTCAGCACAGTTCCCCCCCACCCCCACCCCCTCTTCTTCCACCATGCTGTGGGCAGAAAGCATATAAAGGTTAGGCTACTGCGTCAGCTTAAAGCAGGCCTAACTAAAGCACTTACTGAATTTTTCCAAGCTAACAGATGAAACTGCTTCAGAGGGAGGAAACAGAAGACAAATCTTTTACCTTCTTGCAGCCAGGACACTTTCTTTAAAACAGATGAACATAAAAAAAAAAAAATCAGATTGACTATCAAGGCCAGTTCGACTCACCTGAACATTAGTTCCACCGTCCTCTGGTATTCAATATCTGAAAGAGGCTCTCGATGACAGCGACGGTCCCACTTGTGAATAAAGTTCTGAAATGTAAAAGGAACAGGAAAAAAATTAAAGGCTACTTCTGGTGACATCAGAAGAGAGCTTATATCAAATCTATAAGTTTGTGGGTAAGGTTTGGGGGGTGGGGGACTGTGAGGTTTGTTTTTAGCACAGAGTGTCAGAGCAGCAATTTATTTAGGTATCAGTGTATTTATTGGCTGCAGGTCACTACTTTATTCAAGCCTGTTGGTCAGTAATGAAATAACTTTCTCATCACACACTGAAAAAACAGTAGAGCAGAAGACAGCACTGCTGCCTTCTACTCCTAGGAAGGACTGCCTCCCCGAGATAACTGTGTGAACTACCCACAAGAGTTCACCTGCTTTGAATTTTTTCCTCTTTAAAAACCCAGCAATATATAAACATAGTCCTAGTCCAGGCATTACAGCTTAAACTTAGCTTCTGGTTTTCTCATGTTCCCTTATCTATTTTAAATTACTCTGACAAATCAATACCCAGGGAGCAGACAGACAGCTCAGGCAAAAAAAAGGGAAGAAACATAGTGACATCCTGCTCTCCTGCTACAGAATGCTACATCTCTGCTCTTACAGCAAACTTTGGCCACAGCCCTGTGGAAGTAAACAGGTAGAAGACTTCATAGGATCAGCCTCCAGCTAGAACAGAAAGTCTTTTCTGAAACGCTGATGGGCAAGACTGAGGCTCAGCATGAGGCTCATACCTAAATTTCTCTCCAAAAGTTCACCATTCTGTTTAAAGTAATAAATTTTAGTTCTCAATGCAGCCAGAAACAAGAAGAGCATCTCCAAAAGAAGTTTTCATAGGTTTTAAGATGGGGTGAAGTGCCCTCTACAGGTACTGAATTTCTTCCATTACCTATAAGAAAATTTTACATTGATTAACCTGGACTAGAAGGCTGTGATTAACGTTCCCTTCACCACCAAAAATTCAAAAGGTATTTGGATTTGCAGAGAAGTACACATAGATCAAAAACCAGCAGAACTACGTGTTGCTTCATGGCATTGCTCAGGTACCTACATTTCCACAGCTTCTTTAAAGAAAACAACAAAAAAACAAAAAACCCACCAAACTCTAGAGCATGATCTCTAGAAAATAAGTAATCAATTCCACTCTTCTAGTGCAGAGCTGAATAAGGGTAGTAATTCAAATTGGGGTGGAAAGAAACACAGGGCAACCAAATAAAATAAAAAAGTTTAAATTTAAGCACTAACTTCATTTGCTGACAAATCAAAATGCAAAAAGCCTGCAGCTTGAGTAACTAATGCTGAAGTTAAATGCTAATGTAGAAGAGACAAGCAGTTTTTTTAATACCTAAAATATTTTTCATCTTTATAGAAAGTGAGCTATAATGACAAACGTGCACACCCAATGAAAGGCAACCAGATTCATGACAGAGTTGCAAATCAGATATACAATTGTTTAGGAAAAAGACAATGCTTCCTCAACACCTCGGAGGAAGGCCGGCAAGGAGAAAGATTAAAGTAAGCACACGCACAAAACAGACATACTTTTCCCAAAAAGTCATTTGGGTTCATTTCCCACACAAAATAGAACCCGTCTTCAGGATCTAATACCAAATAAACACACTTCCTTACCTCTAGAAGTAACGCTACGAAGAGATTAACCCAGATGACAGAGGAGATCAACCACCAGGCTACAAAATAGATCTTTGCCCACCTGCAGATCAGATTAATAGGCAATAAGTAAAGTAGGCAGTAAATAACTTCAGCCTGAAAGTGACCAAAGAGAGCCATGAAATCACATTTTTCCTTGAAATAACACACTTCTACTTTCTTAATGTAAAAGAAGGTCTGGAACAAAAAAAGAAAAATAAAAAATTGTAGCCTTTCATGAAGTTAGGCAAAGAGACTTGTTCCCCCCACTTAATATACCTAACTGAACTCTGAAGGGACAGAAAAGCAGCCTAGTGGAATTTGTACTGGATCACAGCAAAAGGTCCATCTAGGCTAGTATCCTCTGAGAGTGGTCAAAAGCAGAAGCACAGAAAGAGTGCCAAAACATGGCAAAATACCCATGATGCTGCCCCTTTAAGTGCTCTCCCAATCTCCAACCATTTGCAGTTCAGAGATTCCTTGAGCTAGAGGTAGCTTCCATTCATTGCAGATCCCAATGGATTTCTCTTTCACAACTTGTCCAGTCTTCACCAGACCACGTTCAACATTTATCACTCACAATGCTATAAAAGAGCATTCTACAACTTAACTACATGCTGAGTTAACCAGCCAAGGACCACTGGAACAGCTCAACCTAGAGGCTATCCACTTCATTCAAACATTCCCATAAAGTAATTAAATACAAATGAAAGATATGTCCAAGGTTTTAGATCTATAAAAAAATTGTTCATCCACAGGAAGCAGCCGAAAATGAATTACAGCGATTCACTAATATCTCACTTCTGTGAGATTGGCTCCACCGCGAAAGCCACCCACCCAACACACGTTGCAAGGCTGTTTGTAACCCACTTCAGTCATTCACTCTTTTTTGGAACAAGCCTCCCACCAAGCCAGTTTCCAATCCCTTCTAAACTTGACCACGGATTTCATGGCACCCACCGAGTACTAGACCAACCACCAAGTTACACAAGTTACAGAACAGCCATGAAAGTATAGGTAAACAGCCCTAGTCTTTCCAGATGGTAGGAACTGTGCTATGTGTATAATCCCTACGCAGTTACCTTATAAAATAGGTTTATATGGGACTTTTTCAGTATTATTACTGCTACTTACGGACTCGAATATCTTGAAAACGCTTCCAAAAAGACTTGCCAGTTGTTCACCACCATCACATCCCACAGGGTCACCACTGCTGCCTAAATAACATGAGTGAAACGGAAGTTGAGCAGCTATATCACACACTTAAGCCTCAGAAAATAAGAGAAAGAGACAAGCAGCGAGGGAAGGAGGGACAGATTCCATCACTGATCAGACTCACAGCAAAGTCATCAAAGTTGTTTGGCCAATATTCCAGCTGTTCGTAGGTCCCACACTGCAGAGTGCTGTTATCATATGTTGTGTTGACAGCACTATAAGAGAATTACAGGCTGATGTGAGCTTAGCTTTCTACATACTATACCTTAAAAACAAGATTCTTCCGAGTGCCTTGTAGAAAGCCAAGTACCTCATACAGGCAGAAAACAATGGAAATAGTTTAAACTACAGCAAGGTAAAATTTCAAGCTACAGATAAGCATTCCCACAATTTCAATGCAGCAAGAAGAAACAGAAAGAGTAACAGACAAAGAAGTCCATGTGATTTAACATTAAAAGAAGGGTGGCCCCAAGAATAAAAGAAAAAAACCAACCAAACAAAAAAAAACCACAACCCCAACCACAAACAACTCAGAGGTATTGAGTTGCAGATGCTTTTGAAAAACAGATTCTGAGTAGTGATGTTTAGAATGTTACCTGGTATTTCCCAAGGGAACAACAGCACCTTTAAATAGCATTATGCCAGTTATAGCAAATGTATAGAAAACCACCTAGAAGGGATATAAGCAAGTATTAGTTTGGAATATTTCTGTCTCTAAATAAGAAAACAATGCAATTAACATGGAATTCTTATTAGTACCACAGTTAAATTAATTTGGTCAAGAACAATGCCTGAAGCTGTTAAAGTGGAAATACTTCTCAGCGTCTGTATTACTTAGCTCTTTGCTCTTACTTTTTAATCATCTACCTCACTTTCAGTTGTTGAAATGCATTAAATCATTTTACTTTATGATGTTTTACTTTTCTGTGTCTCAGCATGCTGATACTTAACTATTAACACTGCAGAATAGTGACTTAAAAAAAATAAGCCCAAAAACAATACCTGTATTTACAAGGAAAAATCTAAATCCGGGAAGCTTTCTGCTAGATGCAGACAAAATAAGCTTTTACTAAACCTAACTGAAGGACAAAAACAAGTCACTATTTTATATTACATCAGCAACTTCTTTTAAAATGTTGTATTAACCTAAAAATAAAGGTTTCAATAACATGAAGGATTTTGGAACTTCTGACTTTTACTTGTTAGAAACGCAAACCTCTTTTTAAAGAGATATCTTTCACGGTCTTCAGCAGATGCCTACGTGATTTTACGATTTTTACCCTAAAAAGATTGTTCTAGATATAACCTACAACTTCACTCCTCTATGTAAAGAGTCATTTGTCCTAGGATGGCTTGAAACAAGCTGAGCCTTCAAATGAAAATGTCGTTAGTCATATTTCTGTATTTTGCTACAAAACAGACCCAAGAGGGATGTCTGGGAGGAGTAGAAGAGAGACTGCTCTGACCTATGAACTACAGCACTTTGAACACTACTGGAATAAGCTGAAGTGACATTCCACAGCCTGCCAGAAGATGGGGTATCCGGCTTGGCAATAAAAAAAGTTAATTTTATACTTTGAAAAAGATATGCTCACAACATGCACTGCCTGATAAATTAGCTAGTCAGTTATATTACGTTATCAGCACGTGTTCCAGGCTAACGTCAGGAACGATGTTTTCTATCAGCTAGCAGCGGTCGGACTTCGCTACGGTAGAAGCTCAGTGACAGCTTCTACGTAGCCACAAGTAAAAGCAAATTAAATTAATATGGAAGTAGCAAACACCGTGGCAGACTTGCCTCACAATTGGTGCAAAACCACAATTTACACTCCCGGCGCTAACGACAATTGGCAACAGACACTTAAACCACTCCAGGAGTGTTACGTCTTACATATATGGGTAGGGACACCACACTGAAACACTAACGCACGATTCCTAAAAATAAAATCAAGCATATTACTGTAGTAATCATTTTACTGCCATCTTAGCTGTGTCCTTCAGGAATGAAAAGAGCATCCAGCATAATGCTACAGCCCAGGTGCGGCCACGCCAGGAGCAACACAGCTTTGGGGTCCCAGTGCAAAGCACAAAACAGCTCACCCCGCAATTGCTCTCTCCGAGGGCTCTGACGTAGGGGCTCTGTCAGATCCAGCAGCGGCAGCGTCAATCCCTGCCGCCCCCCCCTATCCACAACACAACCCTACGGGCTTCCGACACAGACGCCTGCTCCTTTCACAGTGTACGTACCTAACCGTGAACTGGCAAAATGAGCAAAACTGCAGCCAGCCTTCAGACAGCTTATTACACCGAGTAAGGAATTGAGTAATGAAAAGGTGTTCATTAGACTAAAGCTGGTCCTATTCCTATCGTATGCAAGATTGGTATTTAGGCTCCTAAGATGTACTTTCACCTGCAAAGTCTAACTTCCCAGTTCATGCACTCCCAAAGTATTTCTCGGTTTCAAGCGTAGCTTCCAGTGGCAAGTGTGACTTGTACAGCACACCAAAGTTATTTCCAACTTCGCTTTGCCCAAACTGGTATCTTTATTTCAAATTGCAACATAAGCCTTTCCAGACTGTAAATTAAGGCCCCTTCTCTACAGATAAAAGCAGAAATTACTAATGACAAAAACAGATATTCTGGGTAAATTACATGTTAACTACACAGACTAGAACTTGTTAGACACTACCTAATACACAGCAATTCCTTGGTCTCTCAGCATTACCCCAAAGTAAGGTATCATTTAAAACAAAAACAAAAACCAACCAAACAAAAAAGCCACCAAAAAAATCAAACTACCAAATACCAAAAAACTACCCAGGCACTTCTTCGCTCTACCAGGAAGACATCGTTGCAAAGCCAGAAACTCAAGAGTTGGGAAATGGAGGATTTATGTAATAGACATCATGCATTGTGATCCATCCTTTAATCACATGTTTGCAGAGTAAATGCTCTACACAGACACACCTAGAAGAGGATGGCAGAGGCTTTTAAAAATCATGTCCAAACACGCCATCTCAAGACGTTCTCACCTGAAACAATTTTAAAGTTGTTTTGCTATTTAATTTAACATAAGCAAGCCAGGGTAAGGAAAACCAGGCTACTTTTAGCATCAGATGAATTTTTATTTGATACTAGAGTATCCAGCCTGAGGCAAGCACTCTGAGGAAGTTTTAAATAATCTTTTAAAGGCACTCCGAAAGAAAACTGATAAATGAGGTACCATCATTGTGTGCAGCCCATAATAAAACTGTTGTTTGTTGCAGCTTTGCAAGACGTGTCCTGGAGAAGAACTGGCTGATGAAGGTGAAATGTTACTGTTCATGGTGACTGTCAAAGAACCTGGTTTACTTTGTTGAAGACATACCCTTATTATACTGCTAACTATAAGAAAGAAAATTACAGTCTTGCATCATGACTTACCACAAGGATTCCGGCAAAGGCTCTCAAGTTTTTTACCAGATCCAGCAATGTAGTAACAACCAAAGCCATGAACTAAAACAAAGCAGATTTTTGTATGCATGACATTCATCACACTTCCAATCCGTATCAAATTATTTTTACTAAAAGAACAATTACAAACCAGGAAAGTGAGCTACATCGAAATGCAGGTCATCTTTTATACAGTGCTATTTCCATGAGGTACTTAAGATGAGTGAACAATGCTGTAGTAATTTTCACACACAGACATTATTATGATAAGTTTTAAGTAGACAGTCACTGTGTCTTCAAGGGCTATATGCCTAATAAGACCAGAAAAGGGGCAGGGGGAAAAAAAGAAAAGAAAAAACAAAAGAAGTCACAAGCACCCCACAGCTCCAGATTGACTGCTTCATATTTGATCTGCATCATTTCTGGTTTACACTTTCCACTGACACTATGATCTCCGACTGCATCAGGCAGACATTTATGGCTTATTGAACTAAGATGCAAGTCCTGCATCTGACATTAATTTGGGCTTAGCTTTCAGGCAAGTCTAAACGTGGGATTATAACAATCAAACAACTCAAAGTGATTTCAGATTCAAGTACAGGTATTCTGGCGGAGATATTCATACTTGGAAAGTGGAAAGAGGGATTCATTCCAAATAATCATTTGTATGACCAAAATGTCTGGCAGTATCTAGTGAAAGCACCTCCTGAGTCCCAAGTTCTTCAAGGATATCATATCCACTCACCTCATTAAGACTGAAACACTATGCCAAGTTGCACTAGTGTTTCCGGAAGCTTTTGCCTACTTTAAAACACCAGCATCAATTGCAGTGACATGAACAGAACTTCCCTGCCATCTCCACAGAGAAAACCAGCTAAAGAACGAGTTTGTGAGGTGCTGTGCAATAGTCTGGACAGTTAGAGCAGAGTTATAATCCCACTCAGGTGCAAGAGAATTGCAATTTATTACACATTATTCTAAAAGGCTTTAACAAAATTTGTAATTTGACCAAAGAAATCAGAAGTGTGGAGGGATAAATAAACACCTTCATATTAGGAATAATCCGCAGGAACCTGAACACAATTAACATGTTCACCAATCGCACCATATCCCACAGGGATAACAAGCCCATGAACTCGGGTCTCCTAGGAAAGATGGAAGAACATAACAAATCAGAGAAACAGCCTGTGACAGGAAGACACAGTTAAATCTACTGGGCTGCAGGTAATTAAGTTCCCCACAACTGTCAGTTAACATCTACGGCATATTAAAAAAATATGGGGAGAAAAAAAAAAAAAAGGGAGTTTTATTTCCTCATGTAATCACTCTTTACAACCTATGACGGACCAGAACACTGCATCCAGTTTTGGAATCCCCAATACAAGAAAGGGAAAAACTGCAGCAAAATCAGCCGAGAGCCAGCAGGACGGTTGGGGCTGATGCACCTGCCCTACAAAGAGAAGCTGCAAGACCCGGGCTTGTTCAGCCTGGAGAACCCTGCTTTGGGAGGGTTTAGCAACAACCTAAATACTTATTCAGTAGTCCTCAAGACGACAGAAGCAAGGCTGTTTGGTGGTGCATAGTAGGAGGGCAAGGGACAGTAGGTCTAAGCTACAACAGCGGAGGCTCACACTAGGTGTAAGGAAGAACTTGTCAACCATGAGGGTAGTAAGAAAGAGGCACAAGTTACCCAGAGAGGTTGTGCAACTCCCCATCATTGGAGGTTTTCAAGTCCCAACTCAAAAAAGCTTTGAGTAACTTGTTCCAGCCTTGCTTTGAGCAGAAGGCTGGACTAGAGACCTTCCGAGGTCCCTTCCAGCCTGAACTGTCCTATATAAAAATCTATAAACTGTAAAAGGAAGTACATTAGTTTACTCAGCAGGAATCTCAGCTACAGTAAACTCTAATAACTGATGAAGGAAGTGATCCATTTAGCCTGTGCTTTTAAATATGCATATAGCGCTCTTTAAAGTGCATGTTTGTACTAAAACACCCAGGAAAGTGGCCTGGGGAGGCACCAAAGACAGTCCTTTCAGAAAACAAAACAAAAATACTACTATAGCAAGATACTTCAGGAACTTGCACAAAGATGTGCATCAGTCATTCAGGGTGTGCTTGGCTGAAGTTACGCTTCAAAGAGAGCCCTAAGCTAACAGACTGTCTCACCAACCTTCTTCCTTATATGCATATCCCACAGGTGATACGCATACACTTCAAATCTCAGCCTGAGTATTAGTTGACTTTTACATCAGCATGCTGGATTGCTTCTTTGTTGGAAAGGTGGGCAGGTGGGGGGCAGGGGGGCAAAAGACGTTAATGAGAAAACTCCTTGGTAACATCGATGCTAAATCATGATTTGTATCACCAATACAGTCAACTCTGCATAGAACACATATTCTAGAGTAACAGTCACATCTTAGTCCTGTCCTGAAGATGTTACATCTACAGATGAAGCAATTGCCAGCAGCACACACCACAAGCAACATCAGGACTCGGAATGACTTATCTGGGTTATCATCTGTTTGCAGTGACTGACACAAAGATCTAACACATATTACTGGTGCTTCGAGATACTACTGTAGTGCAAACAACTGTCTACATTCAAGCACCAAGGGGCAAAAATCAAACCCAAATATAACCAATTATAAGTTAGATGAATAGTTAATGCCATTAGATTGTTAGCAATTAACAACCTTATGGAAACTATCATTTTTGAGCGATAGGAGCGCAAGAAGCGTTAAAAAAGAAACCCATTTCCAGCTATAATATCTCCCAGGTCTCTACAGATACTAGTGTAACTTAACTTCTTGATTGCAATGTAACAAATATCCTGAAAAATTAGGGAAAGTCAATGTCTTAAGTGTGGGCTTGTATAAAGAAACAAACTATCAGAATGTGTTCTAAATCACCCCTGAAAGTAAGATTCAGGAAATCTTCCTGAAGTCCTTTGCTTTCCTCTTTTGTTGTGGTGGCAGTTTTCAAATTTTAAGAGATGAAACAATGATTTTTATGCTTTTGATAATGAGAAAAGATCAAGACAGTTATCCAAGAAAGGCTTGAAGTTAAGGAAAAAAAAACACAACTAAATACAACTGCTTTTTATTCCAGTACAGGTAAACAGTTTAAGTCCATGGGAATTTTTCTACTAGCACAAAACAAAACTCAGACTTCAATCTACACACAGGGTTGAAGGGGCTTCGCCAGCTGTGTAGGAATTCATGTAATTGGGTTTAGGGATACTGAAACATATTGGGTTAGTAGCTGGTTGTGTATGTTGTACTGAATTCCTTCCTGCACCTTTAGTAAGCATAGGTCTGCTAAGACATTATTTTACATCAGATTACAAGTAAGAAAAATGCATCCTTCTCAGAACAGCTAAACAGAACTCCAAATTTTATGTAAAAAATCAATTATTTTCTTCCACTTATCCATACTGCATGCCTCTAATGACTACAAGGGTGATAAATTCTACTAGGTTTGGTAAATTATGGACTGGGCCAACAGTCAGCTTAATGACATAAGTGTGTATGAACATGTGTGTATATTCCGCTGACCCACCCCAGACACTGAGCAAAGTGCAACAGTTCACAGGGATTACATACCAACCAGGATGAGGAAATCCGTACACAGAAAAAGTTGCAATCTCCAAAACCTTTAGTTAGGGAAGGAGAAAAAAAAAGTGTCAAAGCCTTACTTTGTAATTCTGAGTTTCAAAAATTACGTAAGTTTCTTGACAGGAAACATTTTCAAGAGCTTTAAGCTGCTAATTTGACTCACTTTAAAGCTCTGAAATTGCCATATTTGACTAGGCATTCCCCAAATTAATCCACCATACATATATAATCCAATGATGACAGATACAAGGATATACAATGAATCATATCAACCGTGAATTTGGCCTCATCTGCCATACAGGTTTCAGGCTTTTACCAAATAATGATAATAACCTTCTGCTGCCTTTTTTTTTTTTTTTAAATTCAAAAAGCAAAGTGATTTTTAGCTATGTAACAGACTTCTTTACGTTAATATGTTTCCAAATAACATTAAAAAGGCTGCTTATAAGAAACCTCACCTTTTCCATCAATTTAAAAAAGTCTACCTCCAGAAACGAGGCCCTAAGAGAGACATTTGCCACCGAAACGTTCAAGCCACTGAAAACCACAACACTGGCTCATGCTATTTAACTCAGCTTATTAGTGTCGAACAAAAAGCAATTCCCCTAGCTTTTGCAGTTCCTAATCATCCTAGTCAACAAATCAAGGAATACAGAAGTTAACAAAAAGCTTACCAGCAAAATTACAGTCAGAAGTCCATCAAATCTATTGCTTGGATATGATAAGTATCTTTTCAAGCCCATTGCTAAGATTTTCAGCAACATTTCCAGCATATAGTATAGGATGAAGAAGCAGTTGATAGCCTTCACCCCCAAAAATAAAAATAATTATTAGAATGATTGACACCTCAAGTAACAGCAATAACTGTAGGAACACTGTTGCATCTTACCCCCAGGAAGAAGTCATCTCTTTCAGATGGCTGTTTATCTGCATCCATCACTAAAACCACCTTAAACAACAAGAAGTATTTTATGAATCCACTGGTATACTGCTGCATAAAACAGATTTTTAAGTGCAAGAACAAAACACGGTCTTTTATGTTTTGCACAGACCTTTTCAAGCAGCTCAGAATATATTTTTTAACTGCAGGTACTCCCTCCTAAGACTTTGCATGACTAAAGCATGCCAAACATGGACATCTGCTACAAAAAGTGGTTATCAGAACGGATACTAAAGAATAAAAACCAGAACTGAAGTTTGGGGAGTGGGGGGCAACAAAAACACAAAACAAAAAAACCAAAACAAAAACCTTTCACTTACGCAGATAGAAATAATGTTTGCAAGGGCTACAACATTTCCCAAGTAGCCAAAGTAGGGATGGCCAAAGGCAATCTGCATTTTCTGCATAAAATGGGATTGGTACTCTGGACTGGGAGGATGCTGAAAAGAACACAAAGGATTTGCTGAGACACAAAGCATAGGCATTTTAATAATGATGCAAGAAAAACACACCCAGTCTCACATTTAAGAAACAGACATTTTCAAACCAAAGCTTCAAGGCCGCATGCTGATTTTGACATTTCAGTAGGTGAGTGTTTTCAAGCTCTGGCTATGAGCAGCAAGACATCATTTCTGATTAGCAAATGGGTTGACTATTATGGCACAACACAAGATAACAGCAAAGAAGGGAGATAATCCAACCTCTCTCCAATGCCCCAAGCAGGTAAACTAAACACCAAGCTACTAAGTGTATACATTCCCTCCCCATTTCCCAACATTTAGTCTCCCTTAAAAGATTCAGAAGTCTTAGTTACATGCAAACATAAAAAAGAACTTTTCCTAACCCTTGCAAAGTTCGATTTTTTTTTTCTTTCTTTCTCCAAGTGGAGAAGACTGCTTTCTGCCCATCTTCACCTGAACACTTAAAAAATCCACATTGCATTCTTCATTCAGGGCCTGGAGAAAAGACTTTGCCCAAGTATAGTTAAGTGTTACCCTGCAAAGACTAATATATAGTGGAGATGCATTGCTTTAATACATGACCATCATGACAAGACATATCTCTTGCATTTCATCACAAACAATTTACTACAGAGGTATTCATTTGTCCACAGCACTTTTCAGAAAGTCTACTCATATTCCTTGTAATGAATCCTCCTATTAAACAAAATACACACACAAAGCCCTCATCTATTTTTGTCTGGCCAAGTCGCTTAAAAATGCTGACAAAATAAACCACCATTCGTTTTGTGTATCTAACACTACCTGGCAATCCCAAACCAATGCTGTAAAAGTCCCCAAAGCAATGCCATTTGTGACTACAAGAGCAATCCACAAACAACTTAAAAAAAAAAAAATCAATGACACTTCATCACACCCCGCATTCAACAGGTCGTAAAGTCTGTTTATAAGCTTTATAGCAGAACACTATCACTTATTTTTGTACAAGACCACACTCAACTTATGACACTTTATAAATGATCGTCAGACACATACTTGCTTAATGGCATCTCTGTCTAGTTCTTCAAAGAGCTTCTGAAACTGGGCAGCTGACAGCTGGTCACAGGAGCACGTTTTGAGTGACTTCACATGAAAGAGAAACATTCAGGTCATCACCTGCAATAGGTGCATCTTCAAACTGTGCCAACACCCTCAGACTATTTTAAAAGTCTAGGAATAGTGATGTAGTACAACCTACACCAAGGTACTAGGGTGAGCTTCAATACTGCTTTGCTTTAACACAAAACCGCCACATGACTTGTGGGATTTGCCTCACCTTTTCTATTTTCCCCTCTCTGGGATCACCTGCTGCTTAAGAAGGAGCATGCTCTTTTGATATAATTGAATTTTTAATCTCATCTAATTTTGCCATTATTATGTTATGACCCAAAGAATGAAGACACTATGTCAATATCACTGTTCTGCAGAAGTTACTGCCTGGAAGGATGAAATTATTTTACAAATCGTAACATGATGGAAGACACTTCCATAGCATGCTAAACACTAACTGCAACTGTAGCACACATAGCAACAAAAGAAATGGAAAAAACCCACCAGCAACAAGAAGAAAAACTAAAACTTGGATTTGCCTACCTAACTAACAATGCAATGGACAGCTCAGCACAATTACACAGTAGGGTGTTTATTTTCAGGCAACTTTGCTTACACAACCCCTATCCCAGGCAACAACGGGAAATAATACATGTATACCTCTTCACTCAACTTCCAACCTTCATATTGGAGCCAGCCAACTGCTGATGCTATAACCACCAGCTCTGAACTGTCACTTCCTTTTGGCAGAAGATCTTACAATATGGACTTGCAAATCCTGCCGTCATGTTGTTCTTAAAAAGCAACATTCCTTTTAGGTAATTTTTCTGAAACCACACCAATGATCTCCACATCTCCTATTAGAGCTAAATAATTTCTCTAATCTCCGAAAATCATGGCATGAACTGCAACGTTAATTAAGTCTTTAGTTAAGGAAAACCACTCTCCCTGTAGCCTGATATAAGTATTCATATCTAGAGGGAGCAGCACAGCTGAAATGAAAAAATTATGTTTTCAAATAGTAGAGCAAAGCTGCTACGCACAGCAGCTCTAGACCACAGTGAGAAATGCTTTACTTCCAGAGAGAAAGTAAAGCAAATGGGAAAATTAGCTCTGCAAAACAGAGAGTTTTCATTACTCTACACATCTCTACAGGTGAATGCGTTCCTCATCACACCAAGCAAAGCAGTAGTAACCTTAAGGTGAAATCACAGCCTGGAGACTGTTTTTGTTCGGAAGACCAAAATGTAAACAGACACTGAGCTGGGCCTCTGTTCACACTCTGAAAGAAAGCAGCGTAAAGAAAGCTGAGCCGAAAGCTACTACTCCTAGATCGATGGCGTGATTGAGGCAGTTTCAGCCCTCTGTCCCATCAGAGGGTTTGATAGTCACCAACATACAGACGAAGAAAATACAGTTCTTACTCTCATGATGGCTTGCTTGCAGCGAGAATCCATTTCAACTTTCTGCAGCACTCGTAGTAAGGCCCCAACGCTGACATACGACCTATTTAAAAGAAAACAGGATGGGCCCTGAAACAGGTAACTCCCTTGATGGCAAAAATAGCTGTTCCAAATGCATTCCTGCTTCTTTCTTTTTTTGAAAAGCAGATAAAATTAGAAGTAGAAATAAAAAGGAAACAGAGTCCATAAGAGTCACAGTGTATTATAAACATCCAGTTACAGAAAAAAGAAAAGAGATGAGCAACAAACCACCATTTTTCACAAAGGGATCCTCAGTAAATACACTAAACAAAACAGATGACCAAAAATCTGCTCTTTTCTGCCAGATAACCTACTGTTTCAACATTCTTCACTTACTGTTGTGCATCAGCAGGAGTCTCTTTCAGGGAAGAAAGCACTTCAAACGCAGCCCGGATTCCCAGTCGCCTCCTGAAGAGGGAGGACTGAACCGATTTCTGGACAGTAAAAATCACCACAGAGGAGACAATTTACTTACATTTGTTTAAAGGAAACCCAACTAGATGATACAAATTAAGACCTGTAAATTTTTTGCCCAGCCCTTAGACAGAACCTACTGCAAACCTCTGAAAGGGCCATATCTGTTCAACTAAAATAATTCTTCAGGACAGCAAGATACTCTTTTCTTTCTCCCACTGCCAAAGTCCCCATCATTAGCCACTAATCTAGTTGTCCAGATACTGGGGACAACCAGACAGACACTCCACAGTTTAAAAGCCATACCACAAAGAGTCATAGGCTTAAATCAGTGAAGCCCATTCCTACCAGAAGGACTTGGGGAAGACCAGGGCTACCCACCCTCCTCATGCAGTACTATGTCCTACGGTCAGATAATAAATACACTGATCTTCTGGCACACACCCCAGATTTGCGATTAAAGATCAGAATAGGAGACTTCCTAAGCCTCATTCTCTTAAAGAACTCCATGTACAAGAAGGAAGGAAGCAAGCAAGCAAACAAGTGTCTGGAGTTCAAGTAAACATCCATTTTTAATTCTGTATTGCATAGTGTTGTGGTTTAACCCCAGCTGGCAACTAAGCACCACACAGCCACTTGCTCGCCCTCCCGCCCCAGTGGGATGGGAGAGAGAATCGGGGGAGTAAACCTGTGAGTTGAGATAAAAGTAGTTTAATAGGACAGCAAAGGAAGAGAAAATAATAATTATTAATAATAATAGAAGAATACACAAAACAAGTGAGGCACAATGCAATTGCTCACCACCCGCTGACCGATGCCCAGCCCGTCCCCGAGCAGCGATCGCTGCCCCCTGGCCAACTCCCCCCAGTTTCTATACGGAGCGTGACGCCGTATGGTATGGAATAGCCCTGTGGGCAGGTTGGGTCAGCTGTCCTGGCTGTGCCCCCTCCCAGCTCCTTGTGTCCCTGGCAGAGCATGGGAAGCTGAAAAGTCCTTGACTAGTGTCAGCACTACCGAGCAAGAGCTAAAACATCAGTGTGTTATCAGCATTATTCTCATCCTAAATCCAAAACACAGCACTATGCCAGCTACTAGGAAGAAAATTAACTCTGAATTAAGCTGAAACCAGGGCGCTTAGGCACATGCTTTTCTGGAGACAATGGCAACAGCAAAGCTCAAGTATTCACAGAAATTCATACTACTGTCCAAAGACAGGCTGTCGAACTCCAGCTTCTCGCCAAAAAAGAAGCCACAGCCACAGTTTTTCATGCTTCATTTTTTTCCATTCTAACATCACACCCACCCACCATGGTAAGGATGAAGTAAAAAATACCAAACTTGATGTTTTAGTCAGCGATTCTTTTTTATTGAAGGCTTCGAATGCTGTGCTACTCAGAGAAATTATATGCTAGGATTTGCAACAATAGCTATTTAACTAGTACAGCGGGTTTTCTTCACAGAGACCAAGGTTAAGTTACTTGTTCACTTGTCCCTGTTCAGTTTTGTAATAGTTCGATTCTCCTCGCCCCCCAGAATAGTCATAGTTGCAGATCCACAGCATACATGGAAGTATACAAGCAGGTAATTCTGTCGTGGAAGAGCATCAAGCTACAACAGCATATAAGGGGAAAAATATCTACATCAAAGAACCTTTAGTATTTTAAAACCATATCTACAATCAGGATGGGCATACTGCTTTCATCCACAGTTGAAACTTCTAATACTCAGGGCTTCAGAGTTTTACAGTTATGGTAGAACACAGAAATCCGGAATGCTTTACTCACCAGAAGGTATCCTCGAAACTGGTTGTATATTATTGCTGTAAGCAAGTTCATCAGAAACAAGTTGCCTATTGGAGAAAAAGAAACAGTGAGAATTATTAAAATATATTTCTGTTTCTCAAAGAAGTTTCAATGTATAGAGTAAGTCATGTGTAAAATTTTTAAAGGATTAGTTTTCTTGTGTTTGATTTCCAAAATGTTTTTAATATTTGAACATACTGTAATGTATCCAGACCCCTGTGTTATGTTACTGAAAAAAACCTAAACCATTCATAAGTGCCTTCCATGAAAATTATCTTGCAAGATATTACACAGTATTGGGGGCGGGGGGGGGG
>VZTL01063250.1:19543-33367 GCA_013400535.1 Scopus umbretta
GGGGGAGGAGACGAAAAGAACACGGGACGAGACGACACACAAAAAGGAGGAATTTATGATTAAACTTCTCTAGAAAAATAAAACACTCCGTAGCTGGTATGCACAACTGTGAAAGTTAAAGTGCAGTTAAATTACTGAAGGCAAGAGGTAACTTACCTAATACAGTGAAGAGTATGAAGAAGATTGAATATGCTCTATTCTTAGAATATGCAGGAATCATCACTGTGTCAGATTTAACAAAAAAGGAAATAAGAATTTAATGCTTAAGATGAAAACTGGAGACCTCTATCAATTTTTGGTAATTGGTAAAAGCTCTTATACAGCTGCACTTCAAAGATGCATGTATAATTACACCAAAGGAAGGGCAAGAATCAAGTTATTAAAGGAATGAAAAACCTGCACATAACTTTCCTCTGGCTGTACTAAGAACTATCAGCTGAAACAATGGCGGCAGTACTCTGAAGATAATCTTACTCCCTTATTCTTTGAAACAAGAGACAGGAGTTATTTCTGAAAGATTGCTCACCATCAGGGTTATTTGCAGTAGTTAGCAGGACCAGCAGTGATGTCAGTGAATCTGGCAAATTCCGGAAATACCGCACCCACTCCTTCTCCTGCTGGCCATCCTAGTCAAAGAGATGTTCTTTGTTAAAGAAACACTGAAGAATCACTAAGCCTGGCTTACCATGGGAGGGAAAAAATATTTAAAAAAAAAATAAATAAAATAAAATCAGTCAATAATCAATTTCTTACAAACACAATCAAATCTACCCCACAACAAAAGCATGAGACAGGCATAAAAACTAGGACAACGTGTAGGAATACAGTGCAATCACTTCACTTATTAACAGCCATTAAAAAACATAAGGAAGAACAGGAAGCTAAAACAGATACAGGAGGCTCAATATAGAACTTACGTCTACCTAACACCTCAGCCCCAGGAAGAACAATAATGTCACATACAGACAATATAGGAATCCAAAGCCACACTTGATTGATACAAAAAGGCTCACCTCTTAGCCTGCAGGAGATATTAGTGTATTGGAGCTAAAAGGACTCACTAAACATGATTATATTAAAAAAATCAAAACAAAAAAGCCAAAATCCACAGATTAATACCAACTTCAGTCTCAACTTGCATTATAAAAATTAGCGTGGAGTAGAAGCTACTTGCTTTGTTGCTACTGCACGCTGTACCTCAGCGCAGATGGAAACCTAATCACGCTGAATTGTATACTCTAGGACTACACTTCAGCACTTGTCCAAAAGTATAATACAATTTGAGGACAATAATAAAATAGATCTCATCTATACTAAAGAACAGACACAAAACTAGGACGGCAACACCTGGGTGACCCTGCAGCCTCCTCAGTAGTGAAGAGCTGCCTCAATAACTACCATGTTACAAAAGATCCTTGCCTACAGATTATGAGCTCCTCTCAAATGCCTGCAACTCTACGAGCATACTCACTGAGCGTGAAATGTGTCTCACTTCCCCTTTTGACTTCCAAATAGAAAACGTAACATCCTCCGAATTAGTTATTTGCACAAAAGTTACTACCACTACTTGGAACAGTAGTTTTCCTCTTTCTCCAGTTATCCCCTTACTTTAATTAAACAGAAGCCCCATGAGTATGTAAGATCTACACAGAACACAGCCAGACAAGTTTTAGGTCTCTGTTCAATAACATACGTGAAGATGTACTTCAAGTGTGAGTGCAAGGATAGTCCTCACCTTATCTTAGAGGAAATAAGTATGTACACAAATAAGGGCACACAATACAAAGCAATATGCTATGACGAGCGTTAGTGCACATTACAGAAGTTGTTGGGCAGGTGGAAAACATGCAACTGTTCTATTTTGAAAAGACAAAGATTCAAAATGCTATGTACAGTATCAGTGAAAACATCACACAGCTTGGGCGGGGAGGGGTGGGAGGAGATTGGTGCTACAGCACCCAAAAAAAATTTGACTAAGGTCATCAAAATTATTTTGTGACTCAGCAGAAACATCAGATGAGCTGCTAAAGCTCTGATGATATCAGAACGTTCAGCAAAAACACACTGGGAGGCTGATCTTGAATCATCCACTTTTTTTTTTTCCCCCTCAAGTTCAAGTAGAGACAGCTAAAAAAGATGCAGAGTGCAAACAATACAAACACAAATCATGCAGTACAGAACAAACAGCCCTTGAATCTGCTGCAAAGACTGGAAAAATGTACCTCTAGAGGACATACACAAGACAATGTAAAAACCTAGAGCCGTGAATTTCATTGTTAAATATATTTTTAAAACTTGCTTTCAGTATTTTGCCTTGTTAGGTACAATTAGTTTGCACGGGTATTAGACTAGCAAATCAAAAAAAAAGGAAAGAAAGACTGAGCTCTGATCTGTTATTTTTCACCTAAATGTATACAAAATTGACTGGTTCAGGTACACAAGGTATATTCCCATCTGCTGGGAAAGCTCGTAACTTAGATGTGACATACAGAGATAATTCAAAAACAGAGCATACAGCTAAACAAAGGGGAAAAAAAATAGAGCTTGCTTCTAATTCCAGAAATTCTATAACATGGGAATTCAAGGAATTTGCCGATCATAAGGAAGACTAGAGGCAAGCTCAAGTGCAAATTGCAGTAGGAATGAAGGTGCAAAACAGATTAAGGAGAGGACTAAAATTACTGAGAGAAGTACACCACAAATCTTTGTGCTCATAGGAACACACTTATGGAAGACCTTAAAAAGTAAGGACAAAAAAAACAAATCTAAGTATGATACATTAAGATACAGGAAGTTTAGGAGAGAGGGAACATACCACGAGCACTGGAACACAAAACTGATTTTAACCACAAAATTTCAAATTTGCTTTTTAGAAGCAGGAAGAGAAAAGCAGAGGAAAAAAAAGAGATCAGAAACCAAAATACTGGAGAAATGCAGGCAAAAAAACAGGCAAAAACCTACCAAGGCATGGCCAGGGATACCAGTATTGGAAGATAAGAAAACACAGAAGAAACTAAACTTAGCAAAAAGCTAGATAAGGAAAAAAGAAAAGAAGTGAGCGATAATATAAACAAAAAAGTGACAAGATTAACAGCTTTGAACACAGAAGAGCATAGGTTTCAACAAAAGCAGAGAAAGTAACTCAAAGCATCAAGCTACAGAATTGTAAAGGAAGCCTCGTGTATAAACAGACTTTAAATTTCTCACCTGTGATAACGGCATCAATACCAGTAAGATGCTGACCACATTTCAGAATGGAACCACCTAACTTCGCTCTGAGCAGCCGAGTTAGACTAATAAAATAATATGCCACAGCTTACAGCAAGAGGGAAAGATTTCAGTTGTGGAGTAGGAAGGAGCGTTATCACTTAAGAAACAAAGCGCAGTCTGGGAAAAAAAAATCTTTACTAAAGGATGAAGAGATTCTAACACTATTCTGAGAGGCCTTCTAACGCACACTTACATAAGCAGCACTCTACATGGATACTATGCACATGTTAAATCTCTCTAAACGGACTTTAAACTCATCCCAGTAAGTTTGACAAGGTACCACGACCTTTTCAGGGGAAACAAGTTTTACCAGTTTGATTATAAAACTAGACATGCAGCAGCTACGCGCGTAAAGTCAAATAACCCACCGAGATCTACCAAAGCATAAATATAACTGGTTACCTTTGTTCGAGCAAACAGCAGCATGGCAAACATGGTAAAGAGAGACAGATGAACAGCTAGTAGCAGAACAACACTGTTGGAAAGAAAACAGATCATACTTATTAATACCAACTTCATCTTACTCTTAATATCCTTCGCTAAAAATGCAAAAGGATGCCACACAAAGAAAATCGGGTATTTTTAAGAAGCTATATGGAGAAAACAGAATATGATCTAAGTTTTGATTCAGAATAAGAACCATGCTTGTTCAGGACTCCTCCTCAGCACGAGCTTAGATGGTTATGAGGTCAATGAGATTCTAACACTTGTTTTTCTCGAGTTAGGACTATATTTATGCCCTCCGATCAAAATACAACATCTTGGCTTCCATACACCTTTGATTCTCCTGGGACTTGTTAGTTAAAAAGTAACAGGCAAGGACAGGCTTACATGCTGTAAGCCATACACATGCACGACCCGTATCACAGGAGACCTCTTTCAAAAGGCATCATGCTGTCTGGTTATGATTTCACCAGTGGGGTTCCCAGTTCGACATTTATAATGACAGTAAAATTCAATAAACATATTGCTAAAACCATTTAGAAATGAAAAAGCTGAAGTAAAGCACTGCGAAGATGTAAAGAAAGAGGTATCTTGTTGCGTGGCCCTCATGACTGGAAGACAAGTACATGTGTGTCTACCTCTGAGAGGCTACCTTGGAGAAACACAGCATAGACCTTTGCCCAGATGATGCCTCAGTTCTTCCCTTACAAAAGGGCTGTATATAACACATACAGAATTAAAAAAAACCTCACTCGACTAGCATCAAAAACTTTATCTGTCACACACAGAGTCACGTCACATGCATTCTAGAGAAATTCTACTGACTAAAGGAGCCAAAAAGTTAACACAACACTCCATCCATTACCACCTGATCTCACCAACCACTTAGCTAGACCATCAAGAAGGAAGCTACTCAGATGTCACACTGCAGAATACTAACGGTAATTACACTCCTGCTGTGAAAGGATGTTTTCTATGCTATTCCTACCTTGCCATTTCAGGCAATGTGCTGTTGATACTTTTTAATGTTTTCTTCATCATAGAAGAATTCTGAAGGAGAAAGAAAGGACGAAGAATTCTTCTTATTCTCACATCCTGCAAAAACAACAGGTCAGATACCGAGTTCCCATAAGACTAGCGCAACAAATATTTTTAATACAAATTTGTCAAAAAACACTGATGCATCGTTGACTTTGTCGACACATGTAACATAAAAAGGCTGTGGTCAGCAGCTAAAGCTGTTCCACTGAAGTCACAAAACTCACAAAAGAGACTTTATACATGTGGGTGCCTCGTTAAAAGAATGAGAGATTGCTTTGAAAATGCACATTGACATTTCAATAGCCTCATCAGGCCACTAATTATAAACAACCTAACTTTACTGCTGGGTAGACATAACAAGCAGGCCAAGATTTGTATTTTCTGCCAAGGCCCATTTCAAGAAGGGAATTAGCAGCGAGCCACTTTCAATAAAAACAGATACACGTTTTGAAAACAAGTGCTTGATTTCAATTTTCAGCCTTTTATTTTTCTTTTTATAATTAAAGGGCCTGCTTATTACCCCAGCAGTTACTGCCTCTGACAAGACTCAAACAGCTGATTGCCTTTATTTTCCTTAATATACACTAAAGCAATTAAGCTACTTGATTCTGGCATTCAAGACACTTGCCAGCCTTCAAGTTATTTCTGTGACTTATCAGCTACTTCAAGTATTTCAGCACCCTACATCAGTCTTCTCAGGGCCACATATAACGGCCGGGAGCAGGGGGGGGAAATCACTTTCTTCCTCCCTATTCCCTTGTTCATACATCCCAGCAGTTAAACTCTCCTTCTGCCACTGCTTTGTATAGGAGGCTCCTGTTCAAATTAATTGTCCACTACCACACCTAAAGATTTTACAATCACTTCTTTCCAAGGCACATTCCCCATGTTGTAAGCACAATCTTCATCCTAGATTATTAACTTCTTTCAGCCACATTAAATTTACTTGGCTTGAATATGAAAAGAACATATGCATTTTTCTTACAGTCAGATGCTTACAAGCTGAAGTGACATGTTCTTTCAACATTTTAAGATCATCTCTTTGATACTACATCACATCCTAATCAACGGTGACCAGTGGACAACTATGACCACCGAAGCATGAACAGCTAAACAGTGGGTTACTACTCGTAGCAACTGCATCCAACCTAATCCTGACTAATACAGACAAAAATTTGAAATAGGTTTGAAAGTTTTCTGAAGGCAACAGATAATGGCTTTGACGCAAGACACAAATTTCAAGATCTCTGCCTCATTCACGTCCCAGCATTTTTACAATCATTATTAAGAAAATATGGTAAGTGAACAACAACTAATTTCATGCAGATTTATGTCATGGCAGAGAAAAATTAATTGGGAGATTGCATTATTACATATAGAAGGACACTTTTAGAACCATCTCACAAAACTGACATGCCTCTCAGGACGCAACTGTTCTGAACACAACACAGCTTCATCTTAGAAAGCAGTTGTTAAACTATACAATTACCTTCTACTTCGACATCACTACATAGACTCCACCACTGAAGCAAGTGAAGAACATAATTCTCCAACTGTGTGACAAAATTAGTGCTACACAACCAGAGTTTTCTCTACACTCTTTGAATGTTGACAGGCTATAACAACAACGCTTTATTGAATTTTACCAATGAAGTCACATTTTATATTAAGAATCAAACAGAATCCCTTGCGAAGCTAATCACACCAAACATCTTTTGTGTTTCAGTGTATTATCCAGCTATCCAAGCCCAACAGTGAACTATCTCAGCCTCTGCCCTTAATTCTCCAACATATCACAGAGGCCCTGCTGACTATCCTGTTGCAGGTTCCTCTCCTCTGCCACTCTCCACAACTAAGTTGCTGATTGTTTCTGCAGAAAGCAGTTCTTACCTCTGCGCAGAAAAGACTCAGCGATACAATCCAATCAGTAAGGGAAACAATTAATGTCAGTATATACGCCATCAGCCATTTATTTTTCCAAAATTCTTCCCATCCAATTAAATAACTCTGGGGAGGAAAAAAAAAACAACACACAACAACAAAAAAACCCCAACCAACTTATTTTAATAATAAATTCCAATACCCTAACAAGTCAGCATCAACTGTTTTCCAAGTATTGTAGTTTTATATCGGTGCTCATAAAGAGCTCCCCAAAACCCAAACAAAAATACACTGATCAGAGAATTTTTCTACAAGAACTAAATAAAGGTCAGTAGAAGGGAGAGGTGCACACAGGCTGTGTGAGAAGAATCCTTTGAATGCAAGGAAAATGTCCATTTAATAATCACAAAAAGAGATTTTTCCAGAAACAAATATCCAAAGAAAATTCCCGTTTCTGATTATTTTTATTTTGCTTTGTTTAAACGAACTGGCATATATTTGATTATTATATATCCTGATTTTTATAGCCCAATACAAAAAGCTAAGATAAAATTATTGTATTCTTAGCAAAATTTATTTCACTTACTCCACTCAAACAGGAGTTTATATTTCTTACGTTAAAAAAAAAAAAGGAATAACTTTCAAAATTCAGAAAATACACACTTTCTAATTTCTCCTGAAAGCAAGGCTTTAATATAGCAAAGCAATCTCATCATGCAAATCCAAGATTTGTACAACGGTTCTAACACATTTCTCACAAAATATAAAATGGAGAAAAGCCACACTGACTACACCTACTGAGCTGCCCAACCTACCTAGTATTTCATTCAATACCAGGTGAATGTGATGCTCACCTTCACGGATACATCAAGCATGAACACAAGAAAGCACAGCAGCTCAATGCTTTCTGTTAGGCCACACGGAGGATTCCATGCAGGAAGGCGGAATCGCACATCTGACGTGATCGTAAGCGAAGAAGGCTTTTCAATGAAAACCAAAGCCAGGATTATAGTAATGGTTAAACTCAAAATCCTGTTTGGATAGAGATGAAATTAAAAAAAAAACAACAACAAAAAAGCAACCAAACACAAAACAAAAAAACAAACCACCAAACCCACTAAATGAGTCAAAAGAATAACAAAATATTTACAGTATAGCAATTTTTTTAGAAGCAAACCAAGCTTTATAATATCATATTTAACACAAACAGGTTGGACCACAATACAGCACTTGATTAGCATGCCGCTGCCTGCATTCCAATTAACGTAACTGCTGACCGCCCAATAACCTTAGGTGGTGTTCTTTTGAAACTAACATCAGCAAACAACCTCACTACTATTTAATAAGTTTAGAAATAGACACTTGGAAAACTCTACCATACAAGTGCTGTAAATCATGCCAATAAGGCCATTCATGCAACAGTCCTATGGCTGTTCTGAAGAGCCATCTACATAATCACACTTTCATATATCTTGTTGCTTTCCATTTCTATCATGTTCACATGTAGTCAATCCACTTGCTTCCTACAGCAAGCTCTTACTAGGATAAAAGCACAATTATCTAATTATTTAACCAAAAAAGAGAGATGAAGAAGAATTTTTATAAAGACTCACTCCTAAACGAAAAAGCAAGAATACCAAGTTCTTACCACTGGCAAGTTCTTGAATAGTACCATCGATAAAGCCACAGGGATTTGGAGTCCACACGGTGATTTATAGATCGATACTGAAGGCAGAACGCAAAAAGCATAAGGCAAACATTACATTCAGTCTGTCTCAAAGACAAAGTTCAAGTTATCAAAATAAACCAAGGCCTCATCAACAAAGCTCAAGTCTTGAGACAATTCTAGTTTCATAACAAGATTAAGAAATTATTGTACAAGTTATTAATTAATAGTCAGTCGCCAACAACCATAGCTGTAGCCTACGTCCGTGCAACAGGGAAGATTGTAAGGACGTTTTCCTAATCTAAAGACCACGCCGTTGCTCAGATAATCGAAGTGTGCAGCAGTCATCTGAAGTCTGTGGCAGTCATTATCATCATTACAAATAACAGCATCTGTAAGAATTCAGTGCCTATTCTATCTACTCGCCAAAATGCTCCACCCATTTAGTTTACCTTTCTAACACTCATTCCATCCATGGACCTTCTTTTGTCTTTCTCCTCCAAAAAGCCATAAGATGCAAACAAATTAATTCTGCATATAAGAGACCTCAACATCGGTCTTCAAACAGAGCATGCTTTAAGTTTAAGGAAGTACCTGTGATTCTTCAGGATGGGCCTGCCTTTGCTGAAATCTGCTCAGCCCCTCCTCAGCAGCTGCTCCGCCACCTCTGCTGAGAAGCATCTGCTTCCAGAAAGGTGTGTGCACCTTCAATATATCTGATCCCCAGAAATCTCCCAACCAAAAGCTATCCGAATACAGCAAGAGAGCTCGAGAACTGCCCTTCGGCATTCCCGCTGCCTGCAACTAAGAACCGGGAGATAACAGGATCTAGGAATCTGCAGTAATGGCCAGTGAAGGAGAGACAAAGAGAGAATGAAGACTTCCAAAGGCACGAAGTTCAGCTGAAGCAAGAGAGTTGCAGCTTCTCACTTGAATCTAGCCTTAAACTCTACCAGCTCTT
Source organism: Scopus umbretta (assembly GCA_013400535.1). Taxonomy (NCBI): domain Eukaryota; kingdom Metazoa; phylum Chordata; class Aves; order Pelecaniformes; family Scopidae; genus Scopus; species Scopus umbretta. The sequence continues at coordinate 28,807 of VZTL01063250.1, forward strand.
CAGCTATGCAAGTAGTCAGATTTAGAGGCACATTACAGGGTTTGCTCAGATAGCTTCTCTTAGCAGTAAGGTCAGCCACTCTCAAAAAAAAAAAAAAAAACCACAACAAACCAACCCACAAAACAAAACCAACAAGAAAACCACACCCAAAACCACCCCACAAACCAGCATCTCTTTTGACAATCTTGAGGAGAAGAGACTATCTATTTCGTTGTGTGGGAAAACATGTTTCTCCTAGGCAGAAGTTCACTGAAACTTGCATGCCACAGGAATTTGGAATTCCGATTTTGTTTTGTAAATCAAGACAACGTTACATGGAGGTCGCCTGAACACATAAAACTTAAAAGCTAGCTGAATGTGTGATAAAAGATCCAGCATGGGAGGCATAATGGCTAACAAACAAGTTACATTTACCTGTATTGCATCTTCAATAAATACTATGGCTTGGTTTATATGAAGGTCATTATCAGCTCCAGTACCTATGAAGTTAAAAAGAAAGAAGAATCACTTGCTATATTTTGGATATAGCCTACACCTTGCCTGTTAGTTAACAGAAGCTCCAGCCATGGTTCTTGCGACAAAGGGCACTGTACACACACACACACAGTAAAGAGACAGCTCCTGCCACATTTGCTCTGTCAGCAGCACCATGCATTAAATGAAATGCATAACAATCATCCCAAAGAACACGATGCACCTTCCTCTATTTTGCAAAAACGTTGCCTCTTACTTTTAGCTTACGTAGCCAGATTACACTACTAAGTAACACACATTGTAATGGAGCTTCAATCAAATTATTCTTTGACAAAGTGTACAGTCAAGTGAAGCTGGAAGAATCAGCAACCAGTATTCTAGGCATTTTTACTTTTATTTAATGAAGTTACTGACGTTTAGATTGATCTCGTTCTCTCCAAAACCAACAGAAATCTCCAGTCAGATGAGAATAAAATTAAGTCCTTTTTTAATTTGTCCTGAGGGTTATTATTACCATATCAAACAGATCAGAGTTCAAGTCATAGAAAGGGGTGACTGTACACCAAGTAAAAGAAAATACCACCAAATTAGTTACTATGCAACATTTCAAAACCCATTACTACAAAGTCCATATGCAGACATACACATAAAGAATAAAGGGCAATCACTTGCGGTCACTTGAATTAGGACCTTTGAGTAACTAACCTGGCAATTAAGCCAACAAGAGAGACAAAGACAGTTAAGGACAAAATAAGGAAGAAAAAAAAAAGTAGGAGGAGGGAAGCTGAGGGGGCTAGAGATATAAAAAATATGTGCTAGTGCAACCTTCTGACAGAGGGGAAGAGGCCCAAGGAGCACTCCATACCACCTCCTCCCTGCAGATAGCAATCACAGCCTGGGATACACCGAGAAAGAGTCAGTCCCAGTGCTAGCACAAAGCTCTCCCGACACCAAGCAACGCCAGAAACACCAGAGATCCGAGTCCCAGACGATTTTATGTTCCACATGATTCAGCGGCATCAATTTTCTACAAAGACTGCAAACAGTTTTTAAAGGTCACCGTTCATCTGAGCACAAACAACACAGTTTTGTACTGATTCTGATATGAACCGCAGTGCAAGAAAGATTGAGCATAAACAGGCGACAAGCTAGGCTCAGGCAATCAAGATCTTATCTTCTTCAAGATGTGACATACCAGCGAGATAAAAATAAAATTGTTTAAAGGAACAGTATTAGTTATAAGGATAGCAAGGAGAGCAAAAGCTTTAGATTCTTGGAGCACGCAGCACAAGCCTAGCATTAATCCCAACTATTTTGGAAGGGCAGAATCTAAGCAACTGCTCTTACTGTAAAGCTAAAACAGGGAAATTATCAAGAAGTGTTTACTTTAGCAATTTCAGTTTCTTTTTTTTAAAAAAAACAAAAAACCCACACATTTTCCATGCCTGCTACCGAGGATACCCAATTTATTCTGCAAGTCTTAGTCACAGCAAAGTGACACTTAGTCACAAGCGATGATTAAAGCACTGCTCGGTTGGGGGGGGGCAGGATCTACCTCAGCCCCCACTCCACTTTCGACACTGAACAAACAGGCAACAAAAGGAGAAGGTTCCCTTCAGCCCTGCGATACCCTGAAAACAGAGAAGCTGAGGTCTCCAAAGGAGCCTTTCCCGGGGGAATTGAGAAGCCANCCGCCCCGGCCCGGTGTCCCGCCGGGAACCGGCCTCGGTCAGGACGCTGCCCGCCGCCAGACCTCTCCCGCCGGCAGCAAAGAGCGCACCGCCTCCCGGCCCGGCAGCGCCCGCCGCCTCAGGAGCTGGTGCGTGGGGAGCAGGCGGCGGCTGATGCAGGACGTGACGGCGAGTCTCTGGGAAGAAGCGCCGGTTCTTCGCCTGAACGGAGAGAGCAGATCCCCGGCGTCGTTCACGCTTTTTAAAAGCGCATCCCTGACGAGGAGGCGCCGCTTTTTTACCTCACGGAAGCCGTGAACTCGGCATCCTGAGCTAGGAGCCGAGCTGCTCGCTGCACACAGCACCGCGGCCGTGCGGCGGTCAGGCTTACCGTTCACTGAGAACAGAGCAGCGAGGTTATAAATTATTGCTGCCTGCTTGCATTCACATTCTTAAATAATCGTTTACAGCCCCAGCAGAGGTATTTAATCTGTATGTGGTCACCTGGGCGTCCCAGAAGCGACTACGAACTTCGCCTATGCTACTTCGGCTGTTACTCTCGCCCTTTCCTCATGGTTCCCTTCATACACGCCTTCAGCGTTCCATTTCTTAAAGCTCCAATGCCAAAAGGGTAGATGTCGGGATAATTTGACAGCCACACACTGTTTTCTGCCACGTACCGGGAGCTATGGCAGCATAAACAATAAACAGGAAAGCGTATCAATCCATCTCGTCGGTATTCCAGCCTGAGGTGTTAAAAGCAGGTCTATCTTATACTGTTTAATTAGCAATCAGCTAATTTTTGCTTTCATCTGCCTAATCGGTGGGTCAAAAAAAAAATCACTGTTTCACGCTGGCTTAAGTCGGGGTCAGATCCAGCCCTTTTGGTGAACTTCAGATAAAATCTCCATGACATGACCTTTACCGTAATAGTCATTGCTAGTAAAAAGTGAACATCAGCAGCTACGCATTACAGTTACTTCCCCTTCTCAATAGACAGCAAAACACTGGTAAAATTGGAGTTATTGTTGGTAACGGTTGAACTAGAGGCATCAGATGGAACGGGTACACTGAAAATTTCAGGATCGTAAAAGGAAAATAGGGGTGGGCTCGTACAATCTGTACTCAGCACTAGCAGGTAAGAAATAAAATGCAATTTCCACACATGCAGTAAGAGCCATTGCTGAGAAATATGAGCATCCTTTCTGTGTCTGAAATATTGAGGGTAACCACAGTAACACGGAGCACATCTAAACATTGTATTATTTTTGCTATTGTTTTTTATTTGAACGAAAGCAAATGTTTCCTTCTCTCCTCTTCCGTGATTGTCAGGAAGGAGAATCAATAACTTCAGGAAGAAAAAAAAAGTAGTAAGAAGCCTTCGAATATACAGTGGATTCCTGAACTTCTGTTCAAAATTCATCCACTCCCTCTGGCCAGAACAGGACGGTGAAGGAAGGCGAATCTCAGCTGAGGTTTTCCATCAGACAAACATAAACATCCTTAGTACCAGCAACATCCTCTACGGTAAGCTAGCCATGTATTAAACAAATACCATATAATAAACCCACCAAGAACAAGGCAGCATCTTTACCTCCAAGTGAATCAGCTCTGTCTTTCTGGATTGTGGAAAACAAATGTGGAGACCATGCCCTTTAGCAGACATTTTCCATTAACACAACGTACAACCATTTTAACGAAAGTCTTGCTTGGTCTAAGCTCCCCTGCTGTCGCAGTTATGGCACTGTTTGCCCAGAACCTCAGAAATGCATTTCTAGTTTCCCCTATTAAAAGTGCACCTTTCAAATAAAAAAATAATAATAATAATTAAAAAAAGAGCAATGGAAATGGCCAAAACTTACAAGAACTAGCAAAAAAGGGACTCAAGTGAAGGAACAAGCCTATCCTTATACCTTTTTTATTGTTCCACAATACTAGACACATTAAGTCATGCAGTTAAAATAACTTTTTGCAAACAGTAGGTAGAAGGTGCGTAACTCACTAACTGAGCTCAAAGCAAGCTGGCTTTATACTTTATTCTGCAATATTCACTCTGTTTCCAGATGTTTTACACCCAGCAAGCTTGCTTCCAATAGTAAAAGGATTATGTGGGGCAAGTCCAGCCACTCACTGACGGCACGGTCAGTGGTAACAGATCACAGCTCCTGGACAGGCAGCACCACAGCATATAGGAATCATAACAGTGGCCTGGACATCGAACTTGTGTCCTCTCTATTCAAGATACCACACACCAGAAGACATTTCTTATCTCAAGTACACCAAGTTACCCTTGCCACATCAAAAATGCCAGGAGGGAAAAGACACCGTGCCAACTTTATTCAAAATCCTTAAAATACAGCTGAGGATCTTGGAGAGCAGTAACAATTAAACAATCCCTACTGTTGTGGTTTAACCCT
>VZTL01063251.1:274-24731 GCA_013400535.1 Scopus umbretta
ATAAAGACTGTGGGAGATATGAGAAGGAGGAGGAATCAGAGCTCAGAAACACTAAGTGTAAAGAAGAAAAGAAATAGCGCGGAGGTCATCTGCTCTTAGTGAGATCCAGAAAGTTAAAATTTCATACTCTCTTAGGCAATGCAGTTCCAGAGGTGAGGGGCTGCAAAACTCTCAGATCTGCTTTGAGTCCTCCTCTGTTCTCAGGAGGCTCGTACAGAAACACAACCCCAGTGTTTCACATTTATTTAATTAAGCCTCCCTTATTGTCAGAGATGAACTTGAGATGAAATCCTGGCCTGAGTGAAGTCAGTGAAATAATTCCTGGCAACTGGGTGGAACAACATGACACAGTATATGCAGCACACCCCCTCTCTTACTTTTCTCCTTTTATCTTCAGCACTATCAAAATATAAATATTTCCCTCTCTTTAATGAGCGCAACTTCCTGGTACAATTTGTATAATAGCATTTGTGCAAAAACCAGTCTATAACAAAATGTAATACACAGGTTCAAAGACAAAGGTCTCAAAGAGTATCTATTACTAGATGTGGAAATATATTGTTACCTTAATGAGTCTTTACTTGAATGACAGGAAAAACCTTATGTGGTTGTCCATCTAACCTACTGAGCTTCCTTGTTTAAATTTGCACAAAAGCAGCTTAAATTTGCTAGGGATTTGGATCAGAAATATCCTGAAGGCTAAAGCCTCCATGTATTACTAGTATAAAAGAAAGGGAAGAGGACACAATAGTGATGGTTTGAAGGCATAGTGGAATACAAGAAGTGTGAGGTACCACATTTCCGTAAATCCCACCTCCCGTTGGGATTGGAAATAGAAGTGATCTGTTTCAATAGATGGTATATCCAACTGTCCTGTCTCTTAGGCAAAGCAACCTGCTCTCTGCAGCTGCCACACTAATAACTGGAGCCTGCTCTGACCAAAAAGCCTTTTCTCTCATATAAGAATGTATTTACTTTGAGCGTGACACTACTGCATAGAGGGGAAATCTATTGCTGAGGTTACTTTGAAGGCAATAAATCTGTGAATCACTGAACTGTACCCATCTTCATGATATCTGAGTCAGTGTTTTCCTATGCTATGCCTACCTGCAGAAAAGTTTGACATTTTTGTTTGGTTGGGTTTTTTTTCTCATCATGGCCACATTTCACTTTAAACATGCTGGCAAAGTTCAGATTGAAGTTCTTGTCTACTCCAATGGTTTCATTATGCATGTGCTGGTCCTATGCTCTCATGTAACATCTGAAGTCCAACACATATATTCTAATAAAATTAGGCTATGATTCCTGTATTAGTCAAAACATTAGGAAAGATTTAAAGTTTTCAGTTCCCAGGGGGGATCAGAGAATAACATGTTAGGCCACTCACTGCCTGTCACTATCTGATATGCTAAGGATTAGGGAAAACTCGAAATGCAGGCTTTTCCAGATAAGGCAGGCTACTTTGTGAAACAGTATCTTCTTTCTTTCTGTGAAAAATGAATTAAATATATTTCCTTAATCTCAGGCAGATGAAGGGCTATTGTACATAGCCTCCACAAGTTTAGCATAATGAGGACAAAATGTGATATTTCCCATCCAGTTAACTGAACAGCAGTCAGAGGAGAGAGTCTAAAATCCATAGATTGCAACTGCTTCACTCCTGTGTCGTCTGCCTTGCTTTACTTTGTCTTCCTGTTTTGGTTAGCTAACCTGCAGGAATGCAATCTCTGTTTTTCTCTTTTTTGTGAATTCTAAAAAATGAAACCCTGCAATAACTTGTCATCACCCCATGAAATTACCCCTTTTTCCTCTCCAAGATAACACCGAGCGGTGATAATACATGACTGCTGTCCTGCCAAAAGGCTATGCTGGAGACTGAAGTGGGCATAAAGTAGAAATTTTCAATGAAGAAAAAAATCAAATAGGACTTGGAAGAGACATCAAAGTTCTCTATTCCACCCACCTGATCTGTGGCAAGATCATCTATATCTAAGGTATTTTCATCCCCAGTAATGAAGAATCTACAATTTTGGCAGTCTACACTTTCTTTAGTGCAAATGGGTTCAATGGATTTAAGTAATCAACAGCCACATCCCTATTAACCCTATTAGCCCTACTAGCATGAGCAATGATCAGCTGAAACATTATTTGTAGCAAATAGGCCCAGTAAAATATTCAAAACATGTCAAATGACCCATCTTTGGCCAAAATAGCCTGATCATTCCTGGGAAGAGCATACCCTAGATTTCCACCGTTCCTGCTCTAGGGGCTGAGGACACAGCTTAATTTGCTCTGCCATGTCTTCTTGCAAACACCTGCCTTTCTGCTTTTCTTCATGGTGAAGTACAACATCCCTGTCTCAGGTCTCATCCACTACTGCTGCTAGGCTGGAGCTGGCATTATGTTGATTCACCTTTTATGTTGTGACTCCAGTTGATGAATTTCTACTATATAGGCCTTCATGCATGGCAGTAAATCTGTGTGGTTTTGCGTGTCTGCAGTCCCACAGTGTTTTATGCAAAGTATTTTATCTCAAAAGGCACCTCAGCCTTTTTCCTTTCCTTTCACCCATGACATGAAGCTTACCCCTGCATGGAAATTAATGCTTCATTGGCATAAAGATGACTCTATTCCCCTTGGGAACTGAGCTCTTAAGAAAGGCATCTACAAAAAAGAGTTGCTCATTTTACTCCCAAAGACTGACCTGTAGTATCTAGGAAGCCTGGCAGAAGTCCCTCCTATTGTAAACCTGGATTTTCAAAAATCCAAAATTTTCAAAAGATTGTTGTTGTCTTAACTTTGTTCTGCTGAAATCAGCAGTAAAGGTCATACTAACCACAGTGGAGACAGAGCTAAGCAAACGCTAACCACTCCTGCAAATTCCATTTGCAACTGTTATCACCCTGGAAAAATAATGGATAGAAATCAACCACAAAACAATGGGTTAGGAAGGAGGACACTTTTGGGACTGGAGGCCAGAACTGAGGGCATTTTTCTCTTCTGCCATAAAAAAAAAAAAAAANNTTTTTCGCAAAAAAAAAAAAAAAAAAAAAAAAGTTCTTAGCATCTCCAGCAGTAAAATCTTCCCTGTAAGCAAAATACAGAAGTGCATATTCAGGCAGAAGGCCTTCTGAGTTCAGCTGAGATCTGATTCATTGCAAGCTGATTATGAACTTTAGGATTTTACCCGTTGATCCTGAACAGCCTGCTTAGTGCAGCATAGACCTGCACTATTGGGAAGTTTGAATGCCAAGCAGAAAGGCAAATATTCTTCTCTCTGATAGAGTTAATTTTGCATGCCTGCAAGTTTACATGTAGGCATTTACTTTGACTAGTTTTAAAATTAAACCCTGGTCACACCAATATTCTCCAAAAGAGCTAATATTTTGTATGAAGCGTATTGCACCCAATATCTTTGTATTCCCTCACACAAGAATCTCTCAAATTTGGTTCCCCTTCCATAGGTCTGTGCTATCATATGTGCAATCTGTTTGTTTTCTGCTGAGGCTTGTTAAGGGCAGCACTTGCCCTATTTGCCTGGTAATATTTTTTGCCCGTGGCCCAGTATCTCTGACAAAAAATCTGTTTGTGTATATGGCAAAAGAAGTAAATAGACTCCTCTGCTTTCCCTGCTCCTCTGTTTGAATGATATGCACCTGATACACAGGATTTATGGCAGAAGAAATTATTTGATAGAGGATTGTCAAATATTGGCATTGCAGGACTGTTGCTACAGGGAAGAAAAAAATCCCTGGGCACTAATAAATCCTACATGTTGAACTATTCATACTTTCTTTGTAACCTCCACTAACATTTTTCTGTTTCCCTGGTAGGCTTTTTACTTCTTTCCCTTTAACATTTTTTGCTTAGTTGTTCTTTAAGCATACTTTTTTCTTAGGGGAAATTAATTCCTTCTGTGATGCCAGTACAAATTCAAATCAGTTATTTTATGCTAGTTTGTCTTATTTTATGCTAAATTGCATATCTTAATTGTGATTGTGCAGTCAGTCATTTTAAATTGAATCGGGTGCTTTGCTCACTGCCAGGGTTACCAGGCTTCAGAAACTCTGAGGTTTGTGGCAGGAAGCCTGGATCAGCTATCTATAAAGTCGGGTAGGCTCAGGTTCAGGTCTTGGCAGGGTATATGTTCACACCAGAATACACTGTTTGCCCAAATATGTTGGCTTTTAGCCCAGTTCTGTCCCACACAGAGGAACTCAGGCCCCTGGCAACTCAGAAACTCATGAAATAGGAAAACAAACAGATTGCCATTTAAATACAATGTCAAGAAAGAACCTGAAACAGCAGTATATCCACTTCTGCACAAATGGTAGAAGAAATCTAGGAAAGAGGATGTATGGCTTCCAGTGAAAGCACTGGTCAGAGAAAACTTGGTGGGGTGAAGGCAATCAACAGGACAGTATATTATGAAAGTTGGAAGGAACTGTGCTAGTAGCAGCTTAGTACTATATTGTAAGGAGAGCTTAAAGTCAGATCAAATTAACACCCTAGCTGCTTCGATGGAGTCTGTATGGGTTCATCTGTGTGAAATACCAAATCTCTATAGATTGAAATCTGGGGCCTCAGCAGGGAGAATATAGTGCTGGGTCTATATCATTGGCAGCCCAATCAGCACAGCAGCACTGACTGCTGAGACAGATCAGGTCAAAGAGGCAGCAAGGACAGAAAACAAAACTTTGTTGGATTACTTCAATTACCCCCATCCTAACTTGGCAAATGTCACAGGGGACCGTGAAGAAGATTTGATATGTTTAGGTGCTATGTAACTACTGATTGTGTGCATGAGAGGAAGTAGCATCCTTAACTTGACACCAAGATATCCAGGATCAGGTTCAAAAATCTGGTTTTGGAACTGTTGCTCTGTAACAGTGGGTGTGAGGTTCATAGGTCACTATCACAGTGGGATTCTCTACAGATTCACCACAGCCATGTTCAGTTTCAAACACAACAGTGTCAAGATAAAGGAGTTTGTTTAAAAGCAACCAAAAGAGACAGCTAAAAGATTAAATCTTACCGGGCAGCACTAGAAGGACACGGCACTGTTCAAGGGAGAGGCAGAGAAGTACTTGAAAGGGAGATCTAGGGCTGCTTCCACAGAGGGAGCGGCTAGGGACCTTTCATAGGTGGCTTAGAGGAGAACTGATGGAGTCAAACAAAGCATGTATAGCACTGAGAGGCTGGAGAGAGGCCAGCTATTCATCATCCCTCCCAATCAAGAACTACTGATGGTCACATGGATCGAGCAGAAACCAGGTTCAGAACAAACAAAAGGATGTGGCCCTTCAGACAACACTCTGTCAATTTCCTTGCCAAAGGGCTGTATGGGTGCAAAAATTTCAATAGAGTTCAAGGGGAAACTGGTCTTGGAAGAGGGAGATCTTGTGAGTTTCCAAACATACAAATCATAGTAGGCTCAGGAAATCGCCTTAGCTGAAAGTGACTGGAGATGGGAAAACTGTTAAGGAGAAAAATCATATAAGCTTGCTCTATTCTTAGTCTTCCCTAGGCATCTGTTTATGGTTACTATTTTTTTTCCCCAGATACAACATTTATAGTGCCATGGAAAACGTTACTTAGTTCAGGAAGGCTCAAGGGAAGTCCGGCAAGTCTCAGGGAGAGTTTATCCTGCCCTATTTTCATAGGCAATAGTTATTATTAGAGACAGAATACTGGGCTAGACGAAAGAGAGTTCACAGGGCCTGCACTGCCCCAAACCAGCACGGCAATCTATTTTCCAAACCCATTGGGAAACTGGTAGCAAACGAGTTTAACCCTGCAAGTACAAGAAAACCACTAAAATGAGTCACCTGCCTCTGTGGCTGCTAGCTGAGATTTGGCCACAGCTGTTAGAGGCACTTTGGGGTGCCTGGGAGCCCTGGTCAGCCCTTCACTCATCAAGCCCAGGTTCTTGAGACCCAAATGATACAAAAGTCAGAGAAATGGACAAGGCAATAGGAGTGATGAAATCTACACATTTTTACAAGAAAAAAGTGTCCTTTTGATGAGTCTACAGTTGTGGGAGAGAAAAGCAGGAGAAAATTGCCAACCAGCTGTACTTAAGTCACTGGGCAGACTTTCAGAAATCAGAATTTCTGCAGCTTCAGCAAAGTGTGAATCACACAGTGCCAATCTCTGAATTAGGGCAATAACATCAAATATGCTGGTAGTCCCTCAAGAATATTTATTCAACTGGAGTGGAAATATGAAGACTGCTTTGTGCTGTGTTTCAAACCGATTCCTATCGGTATTGTTGCTTAAAACAAAAATTATGTATAGATTCCATTGGATTCGCCTTGAACTGACAGATATATCAGCATACATAATTTTATAGGCTTGTCTGCCTTTGAATTGAAGTGAACTTGATAATGCAGGTGATCCCAGTTTTACTCTTTGCCTATAGTATTTTTGACTAACCATATAAATATGGTAAGCACTAATTTGCATGCAACCTAAGAACCTTAGCTTGTTTTTTAAAAGGGTGAAATCAATAATGTTCTGTAGAAATTAAATTTTTGGTTAGAGATTGAGGGCATCAGTGTCCATGCTGGAGTGTTTTATATTCATCTTTAAAATTCTAAAGAAGATTATAATTTTCTGTTAAGCTTAATAAGAGGGTCCAAAAGTCCATAGAAAAGCTCACTCTTCTCTTAAATTGAAACCTGTTGTACTTTTCCACAAAGAATTATTTTACTCAGTTTTCAAATAGCAGACCACACACTAATTTGCTTTCTCAAAAACCCATCTCACATTGCATGGCCTGATGAAACAAACACTGGAAATTAGTATCTACTGCTTGTCTATTTTACTTAACTGTAAAAAATCAGCCTGCATAAAAGCTTGACCTTCTGAATTATTTCAAAGACTCAGTGGACAAGTTATATCTGATAATTATGTACTTCTACGAGCGTGCTTCCTTAGTAAGTGAATCATCATTAAAAGTTGCAGAAGCATTCAGCAATGAGATTCAGCATGTTCTCTTGGTAATTATGTCATGAATATAATTATCAAACTTAGTGAATGCACACATTTACATTCCCCTTTATGAGAAGGCAAACATCAGTGTCTGGCCATAATGTTCATAATGTTCATTCATGATGTTATCTGTAGGGCTCTATTTTTTTTGTTCAATGCTGTTTTAAGTAAAAAGACCAATTATTACAGATAATGCATGGCAATAATTGAACCTCTCAAGAAAAATACTTCTTAATTACTGTACGCCTGAACTGGAGAGAAGACAAAGAAAACAAGGCTCTAAATCTGTTTTATGGTACTTTCATGAGATGAAAAGAGATCCCTATAAAGACTATGACCAAAAGCTCCTCTGTAGTCTTTAAAATCTTAGCATTCTTGGAGGCACTGGTAAAACTCCCTATAAGCTCAATACATTCCTGCCAAAATTGTGTGCCAGCAAATATGAGATTCAGTTAGTAATGGCCAAAGTTACACCAATTTTTCTTATCTGTGTTTTTACAGTGCACTGAGTACACAAAAGAAAAGATGTTATCTTTTGCCTCCATTCCAAAGAAAAAACACATTTAGTTTTTAATACACTTTCATATAGCATATTAGTACTAATAGAAAGCCCATGGAAGTAAATGGAAGTGATTTCACTAGCTTCAAAGAATTTGGACTGTCTGTGGTTTGACATCAGTAATGTAAATGTCAAAAAAATTTCCAGCCATGAATAATAACATGATGCAACAAAATGGATGTAGAGTGAAAAGACAAATTTGTAAGGTCCAGATTCTCTCCCAGTTACTCACACTAATTAGAACCTTATTGATGAATAGGCACATTCATTTCTTTGAGACTACTCAAGCTCACTACTCAAGTACTCCTCAGCAATAAAGGCAGCAGAATCTCCAAATAATATTAGCCTGGAGAAAAGAACCTGCATTTTTGCTTTATCACATTAAGTTTCCATAAACATTTATATGAACATAATTTTGTTTTCAGGGATGCCGGCAGGAAGAGAGAGTCTGAGGAATAATCATTTTGCTGGGCTGCCCTGTGATGATTATACATAGGTAAATTTTGCACTACATGAATGAATGTATGAATAACATCTATTTTGATTCAACAGCAGTTCTTTCAAGGACAGAAAGGTGTATACATTGCTAAACTACTACATTTTTTTCCCCCAAATTTCATTCAACAGAAAAATTGAAGTACAGGTTTGTTAGTGAGGCAAATGCTGTCCTTTAGAGATATGCATTTGTAATGAACTGAATTTCAAAACAAAGTATTTTTTTCAAATTCTTAAATTCAATATCTTATTCCAAAATCATTGAAGTGCAATATTTACTATTAAAAATGTATATATAAGGAAACATTTTCTGGCTGAAGCAAGTGTAAAACTCAATCCACCTCAATCTCACTAAAATAACAACAAAAACAAATTCAGCCAAGGATTTTTACTGCTACTTATTTCACACAGCTAGCTTGGAAGCACTTTAGGTTAGAATCCCAGAGTACTAGATAGGATTTAAGAGACTTTGTGCTGTTTTTAAAATTGGGCTTACAAACAGCTATTTCCCTACTGCCACTGAGGCTTGCTTACAAACGTGTGTTTCTGTGAGGATGTGTAAAGTCTGGAGAGGTTTTTAGGGATCCATAAGCTAGCACTGGGAGAGCTTGTATATATAGGCTTGGGCCAATGCTGTGCTGTGAAGAGGCACCACAGAATGGGGAGCTTTGCCAAGGCAACCCCCTGCCTTCAGCAGGGTTTGGTAGTTCAAGCACACAGTGCCCAGGTACAGCCACACTACTCCCAGCTGGGCACCCGCGGTTGCCAGCCTGGGGACCTCACCATCATGCTGAGTGGAGTAGAGTGGACTAGGTGACATTTTTTGGATTGTGAGGAAGGGCCTGTGCCAGAACACATAGGAAGACTTCCTTAGGTCACTAGAGAAAAATTAATATGTACTTGATACAGGTACAGTAAGAGAAAGAGCTCTCTGTATCCCATGTTGGTAGGTGCAAGTGCCAATGTACTTTATGAACAATAGCTGATTTGAAGCAGTATGTCCCTGCCTCTCACCAGCCCATTTACCCTTAGATCTACCCTCTCCAAAAGACCTCTGTGCTCTGTATGTTCTAAGTTTTCCATTCTTATTCGAACCCGTATTCCATCTACTCAATCTCTTCTGAGCAGTTCCCACAAATAAATGCTGATGGCTGCTGAAGAAGTCTCTTAAATCTTCGTGGAGCTATGCGTTACTGCAGGGCGTGCTACAGAAACCTGCACCACTGCAGAAAATGCATGCATGCTTACTCTGCTTCCTTTAGAGGGATGGACAATCTTGTCCATGGGCTTTTGCATTAGTTTCTTGCAGATGCAACAGTTCTGTCCGCAGGGTAGATGCTGTGATATCTTCCACACAAAGTGCATTCTGCCTCTTGCAACCTCAGTCTGGTTGTGCTTCTCCGATTTTCCCTTTATCTCTTCAGTGCATTCTTGTTACTGCATGTTTCTGTAAGTTTGTGGTTTAGTAATACAGGCCATCATAGAATTGTCTTCTTTTATCACCAAAATGGTCATTCTTCTCTGGTTCTGCTGTGTGGCCTCCCAATTGCCATTGTTTCTTCAAAGCTGAAATCAGAGTCTCTGAAGAATCTTCTTCCCAAGACTTAGATGTCAAGTTACAAACCGAGATCTGAAATTACAGAATGCATTTCTCTAGTAGGTTACGGAGGTTTCAGAAATGCATTTTAGGGTTTTTTCATATGCAGCTGATACCGTTCAAAACACCATTCTTAAAGGGAGTGTTATATTTTCATGAATTCATTATCATAAACTCAGAATTTTCCTGGCTGAGCAGATCTTTTTCAGGAAAGCAAACAAAAAACTTGAATTTTTTCTTCCTTCACTTTTTCTCGCCATCTTCATTTCTTCTCAGTTTTTACTCCTTCTGCTTCTACTCTTGCTTGTATATACTGATCTTTCTTAACAACACCTAGCTAATACTATGTCATGTTCTTAGGTGGGATTTAAGCGATGTTTAAACTAGAGCTAATACCCAACATGACTCTTTACTGTATCAAAAAGGAATTGAACAGAGAAGTAATAAAAACTGTTGTCCCACTTATCAGTGCCAGCACCAATGAACTTTCCCAACAGCTGCTGGTTTGATGCACACACTTCTCATCTTGCATAAGGCCTACAAGGCTGGCACTTTTTTTCTGAATTTTCCTGCATAAGTTTCCTAAAGACCTGGTTCTCTCCTAGCCTTGGCAGTGCTGAGCAGCCCAGGAGCTAAGGACTTTCATGATTTACAGACCACATGTACCTCGACCTAAAGGACACAGGTCAGTAGCCATTTTCAGAGCATGTCTAGCGGAACAGACACTGCACCGATACACACTTCTCAGATTATGCTGAGAAAACAAAAAACAAAGAAAAGAAAAAAACAACCCAAAAGCTACCCTAACTTTCCTCATATTGACCAAATTAGGATTCCTTTTCTGTGTCACATAACGTTCATCTCTTTTTATAGAACAGTGACAATTATATGGCTTTTCCTTTGTCTCATCCTGGCTAGACGATGGTGATTTGCAATGAAAGTGATGTTTATGTATTCATTTTCACTCTAAGAACAGACTGTTTCTATGTCTGAGGGAAATGTTTAAACTACTTTTGGTTTGCTATTTGTGCTATTGTTTCTTTTGTTGCCTGCCTGTGTTGTCCTTTATCTGTCATACCAGCTCACCACTTTAATTGTTTGTTATTCTTTACACTTTTTTTCCCCCGACAACATATGATTTCATCTCTGATGGCCTATTTCACCACAATGTTTCTCTGTAACAGATACATGTAAAAAGTGCATTTTCTATAGACATCTTAAAACTTCTTTCATAATTTGAAAAGCTAAAAGTTCGATTTTGATTTTAGATTATATAATGCATAGATCTCCCTTTTTTTACTGATGTAAATAAATACAAAATGTAGTAATAAGGTCATTTGCTGATTCAAGTGTCAAAAATGCCTTAACCAAAATCTTAAAACATCACATCATTTGGTTTAAGGCATCTAACATTTATGATACAGATCTGAAAAGTCAGACTGCTTCATAGGAAAAAAGTACCCAAATATTTGCTGAAACATATAATATATATATTATATAGTATATTCATGTGTATATACTCTTTATATATATATGTGTGTGTGTGTGTATATGCTGAAACATCCTGTCTGTGTATGTGCATATGCATATGTGTGTGTGTATATTCTCATGCTGGGTGAGCGTATTTTGGCAAATTTTGAAACTGTTTGAAAAACATAGACTGCAGTTCATGTACATAAATCCACCATCTGAGATGTATGTTTTATCTGATTTTAGCAAAAAACAGATTCTGAGCTGCACGTTGTTTTTCTTAGAAGGAATTCATTTTCTAGTAGTTTTCTTGTCTTCAAAACACAGGCTCCGATT
This sequence comes from Scopus umbretta, assembly GCA_013400535.1. Lineage (NCBI taxonomy): Eukaryota > Metazoa > Chordata > Aves > Pelecaniformes > Scopidae > Scopus > Scopus umbretta. The sequence goes on from VZTL01063251.1 coordinate 11,725, forward strand.
CATATTAAACACACTTGAATTTAGTTCAGCTCTGGAAAAAATGGTTGAAATAAAGGCATTTTCTGCTTTATTTGAAGTAAGATTTTTCTCAGCCACAGATTTCTAGGGCATACATTCATGCCCACATACTCCCAAGTTTTTTCTTGTTTTTTTTTAATAAAAGCATAAATGCACAAGAAAAATACATAACCACAAATATGTAAGAAAGAAATATGTCTTTCTATTACAAGCAGTTGGGCTTTCCTCATAAGAAACAGTTTGGAAATATTACTCAGCTGTGTCTGAAATGTATTGATTAAATTACGTATGTCAACACATTCTGAGGAATATATGCAAGTTACCAAATGCTTGTTTTGTTACTAGAAAACCTCATTAGCAGAGGAATAAAATAGCTCATAAGTGAATCTCATTATTTGTCTGTCTCCTTCTGCCGTGCCAATAACATTTAGATTTGCAAATAACATATTCTGATGTGAGGCACACAGCAGGTGTGTGTGTGATGGGACTACTTCTGTTGGATGTTGATTACTGTCTGTGTAATGTGAAAAGCTTCCTATTCCCACAGCTTTATGCAATATATCAATGGTAATGGATTCATAATCATTATCAAGCTTGATAGAGGCTTGACTACCGTGACAGATGTCTTCTCAATTTTCCTGTTGCATATGTTCTTTTCCCTCTGGAACAATGCTTACATAAAATTCCAGTATTAATGTATCTCTTTTATGTTGTTTTGTATCAGTCGTTGACTGCAGTGATCAATCTTTTAATTCAGATGAATAGGTAATTACAACCAAATGCCAAACACATCAGCAGAAATTCAGCAACTGTCAAGCAAACCATAGTGACCAGAATTATAGGTCTGTGCTAAAGATAGAACAGGGATGTTATTGCACACTTATGCACCTGAATAGTGTTTCCATTGGCAACAATAATACTTATCTGGTACTTTGTCTTAGCAAAAAGCAATAAGTAAATCTGTTCTTTTTCATGTTTATCATGAGATTAATACAAATTAGTGTGCAGTAGTCATGTCCCACTTTTACCAGGGTAAATTTCTTTAAATACACAAAACAACAGAAGAGCTCAATGGTGTTCTTGGTCTTTCAAGGAAAAAGAAAATAAATTATTTTGAAAACAATGTTTTTATTCCCTGAAATATTTATTTCCATGTATTTCCTGTGTTGATCATTTGATACTGAATTTCCAGAAGACTGCTGTGATCAAAACCCAGATGTATTCTACTTAAAGAAGGTTCTTCCAACTCCCAAGCTTGATATTTTTCCCTTTTCTTCACTTTGGGCTCTGCCCTTTATGGTGCAGCTACATAGATCCTAGAGAGCTTCCTCAGGAGTTCAGAGCATCTGGCTCAGTTTACAGCATCGATTCCCCCAGACACCAACATATGTGTGCTCATCATATATCCACATACATTTTTTTCCCAAAATTATTCACTGCTTGTTTAGCTGTAGTCTAAGACTCTTTTTTACTGTAACAAACAACTCTCCTCTGCTGAGAACCTCCTGTGTCCTGTGTGGAGTATGGACTTTTCTGCTATTCCTGCTCTCTTGGAGTATGCTACAGAAAGCCTTTCCTCCTTGGGACAAAAAGGGGCTTTTTGTTAATGTCAGTCTATTTTAGACTAACAGAAAAGTAATGGGAGACAGAGGGCCAGTGGGTTCAGCTTTCAAAATAAAGGCTATTGTGTTTTTTCAACAAGTTATAAATTACTTGCAAGAGCTATCTTTTCTGTGTGAACTCATGTGTGTTTGTTATTTTTCATACAATAAACAAAATCACAGGAAAGTAGGATCCCAAGAGATTATAATCTGCTGTGTTCCTCTGCTACAAGACAGGATCAGCTATACATATTCTGACATATAGTCATCTAACTAGTTAAAAACTTCTTCTGCTGGCATATCCACAGCCCCACAGTATTTCATAATCTTTCCATGTAAGGTTTTCTAATGTCTAACTGTAGCATTTCCTGCTGCAATTTAAACTTATCCTTTCCTATTTTTTACCAATCCTGTACATGGGTAAATGATTATTCTCTTCCTCTTGGCAAAAATGTTTACATGCTTAGTCTGGTCTTTTCCCCTGTTCTCTGACTAGCTCCAGTCTTCTCTCCTTTAGGCTACAAAGAACCAATTATTTCAATCTTCCCCCAAAGATCATGTTTATTCTATTATCTGGGAAGTAATAAAAGCATTGAATTAAATTAAACCTAGTTTCTAGAATACTTTTTTCCTTTTATGCCCTTGAATGTTTCCATAAGTAACTGATCTCTGGTTATGAATACACAGATAGGTTTGTACCTTCCTTACGTTAGTTTCTTCAAGACTGAGTTCCTGGCTTGCTTGGAAGCACTCGTTTGAAACAACTGCCTTCAAATATTTGTTTGACTTATTGTTCCAGGGTTTTCCCTGGGAACTGAAACTGAGCTCATAAGTCTTTAATTCCCTGACTCCTTTTATACAGTGTATTTGTCCTTACCTAATCTTTCAACACCTCATCATTCACCCTTGCTTTTCAAAGACAGTAGCTTTGCTATTGCTTCAGACAGTGTTTCAAATATCCTAAAATGAAGCTGATCTGGACCAACTAACTTGAAAACCCCTAAATTATATGTGGACTCCTTAACCTGCTTTTTCCTTATTCTTCTCTTCATTTCCATGTATCTATCTACTTTAGGCATCACTTCACTGAACTTTTAAATGGGAAATTTAGAACATAACAGTCTTGGTTCCTTGTTTCTAGATCATACGTACAAACCCAGATACATGCCAAGAGAATTCCCAAACTGGGCAGGGAGTTGACTAGTGAGTATAAATAGCTCCAGGGCTAGGCAGTCCTGGTAAAGAGACTGATGTGTTTCACAGACTGGGGATTACTTGGGTTCTAAGCACCTGAACTCCAGTTCAGGCAAGATTTAAGCAGACTTAATCCCTGTACTTGCTTTCTTCAGAAAGTCAGTTTTTCATTTAAAAAAAAGAAAAAAAAGAAAACAGTTTTACCAGTGTTCTGCACATAAGTGTCTCCTTTTTAGAAACTGCAGTCATTGAAGGGACTGACTAGATAAAACTAAAGTGAAAAATTATGACAACTCTGCACTTGGAATGAATGCAGTATGTTTACTGCTGAGTGTTTTAATGGCACTAATTCAAATATGCTGATATCTCCAGATAACTTCAAAACTGGGGAGGCTATAAACACTCAGGGAGGCCGGGCTTTGAAGTGAACATTGCCCTGAGGATTTTCAGGTAAGTAGGTAAGGTTTGCTGTCAACAAATGTTAAGTCTCACAGGCAACGAGGGGAAACAAACAAGGTATGAAAGAAGACAGAAAAATGACACAGTATCCATTTTGTGAAATCAAATTTGATTTTCATTTTGCAGCTTTCCTAAAGTTGTTTTTTCAGACCACATGGAGCTGTGACCAGAGAGGACTCAGCATTTATTGTTTTCCATTGATTCAAGGGAGCTCAGACTGTCAAAGAACTGGGGACAAAGTGAATTTCCTCCCGGAACTGGGCTTGGCTTCAAACAGGGAAAAGGAGATTCAGCCATGGGTTTCAGCTCACAGAGGCCCAGCTCATGTTCAGAGAAGCTGTTGCAGAACAGAAGTAGAAGGGGCAGGGGCCAAGGTGCAGAGACCTGCTGGGGCAGTGTCCGGCCCTGGCAGCTGAACCTTCTGCTGGGTGCTCATTGAGCAGTCACAGCCCATCTGGAGCCACCTGAACTGTGATACACAGAGATGGATCTGTCACTTGAGGTAGTGGCAAATTATTTTCAAAGTTAATTCAAGTTGTTTAAAGAACTATGCAGAGGCTGCAAGGAGACTTTCCTCCCTGGTAACAAGAACCCATCACAAGAGGGACTATGCATCTGCATGGCCTTCCTCCCTCCCCAGATAGGCAAAGTGGCTGTTTACATGAGGAGAGTTGGTGACATCCCCTCCAGCGGTGACAAACTGACTGCTCAAGCACAAATGATGATGCTCTCCACCCCTGGGAATGGCTGAACTCCAGAAAGGTGGTTTGAGTTCATACCACCCATCTGAGTCTGTGCATATGTATATACATGTAGGGCTACAGGTTGTGACACAGTTTTCATTTAGTTAATGAAATTACAAGCCATACAGTTAATTAAAGAAATATACTAAAAAAAAAAATCAAATGAATTTCAATGAATTATTCCTCTCATCCATAAAAAGATCATGTTCTTCATTAATACAATCAGACTTTAGTTCCTGCTCTACTGTAAGAGGGAGTGTGCTGTTCATTTTAGATTTTATTTTATCTCTTCATGTTTCATAATCAGTAATTCATACTTCATTAAGGAATCACTGGCATATTCAAAAGGAGGCTGGAGAGATAGACCAGACTTTAATGTTTGAATTGAGAAACTAGTCTGTTTCATGATTTAATCCAAAATAAGACTGAAAAAAGTGTACCAAGCATAACTGTCAAGCCATGACAGGCTTTCCAGTTTTGCCTGCTATCGGGATAAAGATGACCAGTGAACTTTTCTACAATGCATATAAATTAAACTGTACTTAAACTACTGGTTTTAGAATGAGGGAAAATCTAGAATGATCTAATGGTTAAGAGACTGTCATACATGTTGGAAATACATAAGTGCAGGCTTCCCTGAAGTCACATCACTATTAAGTGAGAATGTAACTCTGGGCACTGGGTTGTCCTGTTGCTTCTTTGTTTCTGATTAGCAGCTCCAACAGCTCTCTATCTTAGGGCTCCAATGCCAAATGACATTTTAAAAAGTAGAGAAGGAAATAAGATGCTATGCCATAACTCCATTAAAGAGTTTAGCTCACAAGTGATGTTTTCACTTTCTAAGATTAGAGATTTCAAACTTAAAATGGTAGATTTGTTATCAGAAGCCATTTAGGATTTATTAAAAAAAAAAAAAAAAAGAAAAAGAAAAAGGCTTTTGGTGTTGTAATGCTCAGTTCTACAGTGCTTGAAATTAAGTGCTGGCTTTAGGTTGAAATTCATGATGCTGCATCTAGTGCCTAGGGGTGTAGTTCTGTATTGCAAGATCTCTGCTGGCAAAGCGGGTTTGAGAGGTTCCCATCCTGAGGGTTTTGTTCCCACCACCACCCTCCCAAGTTTTCCTTCCTCTCCGTTGTGTTGATTAATCTGTTCCTGAAGCCATTCCACAAAACCATATGAACGATCAAGTGGTAGCACAGCCCTACAGAGAGCTGCACGTGCCCAGCTGCAGGGATGGGTGTGCAGGATTAAGGGAAGGTGGGACCTTCTTTAAACAGGATTGCCCTTAGCAACAGCGGGATGGGACACTACACAACAAGTGACAAACACATGTCAGAGGAGAGAAATTAATGGATGATTTCAGGGTAAGGAACATAATTTTTTTTTTTTTTTTTTCCTCAGAGCCTTATTTTGGAGAGGTCAGTTCCCTGATGTGGTTCACAGCACAGCAAGAGCGCTAAGGGCTTGGGTGAGCACATGGTACACCCTGATGTGCAGGGAGGAATCCCATAAGCAACTATTGTTGCTGATTGTTTCGTACGGGGAAACCACAGGGTAGGCTCCCTGTGGGAAGCGGGTGGTGAAGCCAGCTGCCTGAGACAAACGACCAGGAACCAGCAGCATCACCCTGCTGCCCACCATCAGCACACATGGCAGGGAAAGCCCACTGTTCATCCTCCACCAGGGTCTTATGCTCTCTGCGAGTCACCGAGGGCAACAGTATAGTGGATCGCTCTTCTGAACTCCGTTGTCCAAACTCTGCCTGTGTCATATTTTAGTGCGGGGGAGAGGGTTGGGTCTAGCTATTACCAATCATTTGAGGTATTGCCTCACTGACATCAGCTGTAAAAGTGGGTTTCTAATACAATAGGTGGGCGTTCATATTATTATGGTGCTTAATCACAGTTTACATGACAGTTTATTGCACTTGGAACTATTATCTCAAATCCATAATTTAAAAGTGCCATATGTTTAGGATGATTGAATTAGCATTTCATTAAGGCAAGGGACAAGGTATGATTATTTTTTTCTTATTTATTTGTCATTTTAAAAATTAATTTGGTAAAAAGGTGAGGCACTATACAAAAAACCCCTACAAACTTCCATTACAAATTGCCCTTAAACTTTAGACCTTTATTCCTCAAACACCTCACCAAAGCAAAAATAAAATCAAACTCTCTCCCCTCATCTATCCATGCAGCCACCTCCTGGAAGAAAACAAATCTACCAACATTCAAACATAAGAGCTTATAAATGTGTAAGTCAAAATTTCCAACAAATATGTCTATTGCTGGCTGCAGACACAAAGCTCCTAATTTGATTGCATAACTAATGGACTGCAAGTGTGTACCGCGCATGAGCCACCCCTGCAAGCCCCAGCTCAGCCTGATCTGCTTTTCCCTCCTGTTTCTCACAAATGGAGCAGGCTTTTTGGTGTTTCTTGCCTTCCAGCTGCACAGAACAGACTTTTAATTAGCATCAACAAATATCCAACAATATTCCAACAAATGCAACCTAAGTGAACCTAAAAGCCAATAAAAATCAAATAAAATCTAAGAAAATTTTAATTTTCATTTAGGAACCAGGATGTTGATATCTGACAACTAAAATTGAAAACCCTCAGCTTGTTACACTACAGTTTTATCAAATACTCTGGAAAAAGGAGATTATCTTTCTAATCACTATTTAAAGAAAGTGACAAATTGGAGAATTTAATGCATCTTTAGACTTGTAGCACCTCAGCGTTTCTCTGGGAGTATCCAGAAACTTGCCACTTTTCTTTACCAGTCAGGTACCTTAGCAAGATACTGACATAGGCGTCACCCAAATTTTTGGAACACCTTTTTGCATATATGACTCTCTTTTCTTTTTGAGGCACAGGATGTGATCTTCTCACCAATTAAAATCAGACAATCCTTCACCATGGAGGTTGATGGGAGATTTGTCTTTTGCCGAGAACTTCTGTGGAGACAGCATCACTCCATATTTCACCAGTTTTACTGAAAACTTTCAGTACAGAGGTGATATAGTCTGCCCTATAGAATGAGCAATGTACATGGTGGCACAGTGGCTGCTTCTTCAGGATCAGTCTCACAGGACAGAGTCTCACAAGCAGCTGGAAATATAAGCCTTGTACTAATTTTCAAAATTTGCTAATGATCTTGGAAAGGTCTGAAACCAGATGATCCCTATGTCCCACAACTCAGCAAGCCAGTTCTGCTCAGCAAAATACTTATGTACACATTTACCTTTATATATATATTTTATATATATGTGTGTGTGTGTACACAAAAAAACACAGGATCTTTGCCTAAGTCATGCAGTTTTTCTCCTAGATTCACTGAATCAAGACCTAAGGGAGGATGGAGGAGAAGCTAAACCTGAGAAACCTGAATGTCAAATTTTCCAGGGTCAAATCTTGCAACCAAAATTCTTTAAATAATTTTGGCACCAATGCATATGGATTATCTCCATATGCACCAAATTTCAGCATGATTGTTCATAGATTTGGGTCCTTGGGCTTCTTTCAAAGAGCCTCTGACTTGCATTGCAGTTTAATATTTTCTTGCATTAATACATTCAACAACATCTTTAAGCTATTTAAATCCAGATTAGTTTTCTCTTGATCCTTAATTATATCCTTTCAAAACAAATTTCCATCTGTTCTTCTTTAAAGTTTCCAACATCGTATCTTGGGAAAGAAACATAACAAAATGCAGGCTATTTCCTTGATAATTAAATAAAATAAAATACAACACCACGTTATAAAATGTATCTTTTTCCCAGGTTCAGAAGAGCTACATTTCCTCCATTATTGAGAGCTTTACAAATGGAAAACCAAGGTATTTGTGATATTTATGAGACTCCAGTTTTGACACAGATGAACAGGGCTTTTTCTCACACCCCTGGCTTTAGACACATAAGCCTTTTTTCAGCTGGACCTAAAGCCAAAATGAAACACTGTCTAAATACAGTCAGCAGAATCTGCTAAGATTGATCTTAGTTATTACCATACATGCTTCTAGCTTCCCTTTTGAATATATCTCCACAAAATAAGTCTAACTTCTAAGAAAAATAGGAATCTGGAAGCTAATAATTCTTTTCACACTATGGACACCAAAACATTTCTTTTCTTTTATGACTGCTATAAGCCCCCAACAAAGTGGTAAAGTAGTTCTGACAGACTACATATTTTTTTGTGTAAGTTAAGTTAAAGCAATGAGGTTTAGGTCTTTCAGTGACAAGGGTGAGATAATATTGCCTTCCATGAAAAATATCTTGAAAGATACATTTACATTTACAAATCTTGTTCTTTATGATTTTCCCTTTCCTTTTCAAAAATGAAAATTAAATCATAGAATCATAGAATCACAGAATGGTTTGGGTTGGAAGGGACCTTTAAAGGTCATCTAGTCCAAACCCCTCTGCAAGGAGCAGGGACATCTTCAACTAGCCAGGTTGCTCAGAGCCCCGTCCAAACTGACCTTGAATGTTTCCAGGGATGGGGCACCTACCACTGCTCTGGGCAACACGATCCAGTGTTTCACCACCCTCACTGTAAAAAATTTCTTCCTTATATCTAGTCTGAATCTACCCTTTTTTAGTTTAAAGCCATTACCCCTTGTCCAATCACTACAGGCTCTACTAAAAAGTTTGTCTCCATCTTTCTTATAAGCCCCCTTTAAGTATTGAAAGGCTGCAATAAAGTCTCCCCAGAGCCTTCTCTTCTCCAGCCTGAATAACCCTAACTCTCTTATGTCTTTCTTATAGGAGAGATGTTCCATCCCTCTGATCATTTTTGTGGCCCTCCTCCAGACCCATTCAAACAGGTCCATGTCTTTCCTGTACAGAGGACTCCAGAGCTGGACGTGGTGCTCCAGGTTGGGTCTCACCAGAGCAGAGTGGAGGGGCAGAATCACCTCCTTCAACCTGCTGGCAACACTTATAATAAAGTAATTTCCTACATGACATGGTTCTAAGAAAAACTGTAGGAGATGAAGAAGGAGTAACTAGTACAGAAATGCTTAAGGGCAAATCCTACATGTAGAAATGCTTGGGGACAAACCTACATGCTGCAACATCATTCAGTTCAGTCTCACATTAGATTAAATGAGCTTTGAACGTTATACTGATTTCATGTATTGGCTTTTAGTATTGGAGTGACCATAGCGGGGAAAATATTCAGGACCTCTGTGCTCTGTTGTCTACTGTAGACTGGCACAGTACGGGTTAACAGAGGGCATAGCACTATGGTACTGAGCAGCATCAGTTTCCTCACTCATTTCAGTGAGGTCTTATTTCAGCTGCCCACTAATAATGATCGAGGATTAACATTTCCAGCTGTTGTAAACTAGAGGGCACCGCACTGCTCTGCACAGTTTACAGTGGGCAAAGTCTCATTTTGCTGCCAATTAGGGAATATTTTGGAGAGGTGCCCATCTATTGTTCCCCTTCCAGGAGACAAGCACAGAAAGTCTAGAGCCCAGGGCCAGATTCAGGGTCTGCAGTCTACTGTGACTGATGTATTATTTATTATAAGAATTCATATGGTAATAGGCAAACTCAGAAAAAAATAGTAGTCCTCATATTCCCCAAACTTTTAACACAAAATTTGTAAGGCAACAGAATTCCAGAAAAAGAACTATCAAATCTTACTTAAACTGAAAAAAATGATAATTAGTATTTTTCCAACTACCTACTGTGCTTGTCAGGCACATTGTTCTATCTGAAGTACAGATTACAGCATTTAAATAATAGCTTGTCCAATTCCAAAAATACATGCAGACTATGTTAAATATTTGGCAGAAACCCAGGCAAATCTCATGTGGATATACTATGAAATTGCATTTCTTGCCAATCCATGATGAAGCCATTTATTTAGTGAAGAACTGATTTTTTTTTCATTCCATTCCATTCTGAGATACAGGAAATAACTGTAAACAAACCCTCCATACCTCTGTTTGCCTGGTCTTCAAATCAAAGTTAGATCTGAAAGCACACCAGACGCAATTCGACTAAAGTTCACTCTGTTACAAGGCTGTAAGTCAAAGGGTATGGTGTCTGGCTCACAACTTGGGGAGGTATAGATCAGTACATTTACAGCTCAGAGTAAAACAGTATTTTGTAATGGTCTTTGAAAACCTATAGAATGTGATGCATCGTTAAAAGCAGGAAATACACATGGATAGATCGTCTGCTGATGTAAATAAACATTTCTTAGAGGAGCTATACTGTATGCCTTAAGTTTTCTGGCTTTTGTTTTATTTTTAAATTGAGCTGTCAAGTGAATCCTTCCTCAAACATCCCCAAGTCTTTAAAAAACTATCTCATTGTGTGATGGACACGTTCATGAAACTCCTGTGCTTCAAAGGTTACAAAAACTTGATGATGAGTACAGCATGGATTATGGCTGTTCTGCCACACAGTACCAGTACACCAGTATTGTGTAGTAAAGCAGGATGTACGGATACCCAATGTAAATCATCTGGTAAAAGCAAGGAATAGTGAGGTGATAAAGGTTGCTGACGGCAAAGTTATTCAGAATAACCAAATCTACAGTGAGCTGTGAAGAGCTGCAGAAAGCTTTCACATTACTGGAGAGACAGGGTGATAAAATTGCAAATGAAATTCAATGTTGATAAAAGCCAAGTGCTGAGGAAAAAATAACCCTAATTCTACATTTTCTAGTGGTACTCTACCTCTACTTCACTGATACCAGCTGTCATTTTTTCAGAGATGATCTAATTGGTACATATTTAACTAAACTGAGCAATTGGTCTGTGCTTGTCTTTAGCTTTGAAAGCTGCTGTTTTTCTTTCAGATCTGAATACCTTATGTGCCCAAGAGCTTGTTTTTTATTTTTCAAACTATACCAGTTGTCTAATGAAAGATATTAGTTCTGCTTACAGATCTCATCCCCCTTAACTGCATATACATAATAAGCTCTTCTCATTGAATCCCTTGAAGACATCCTTGTTTTGTCTAGACCCAATCAAGAGCCACTAATGAACTTCATACATTAATGGTATGTACGTGTTTGCATAAAATATGGCTGTAAATCTGCATGTTTATATAAAATATCAAGTCTGATGTACTAGAAAGATTCAAACTCAGATTTATGAAGTGGGTTCCCAGCTGAAAAGAACATTTTACCCTCCGTAAGTTAAGAATCTGCTGAGAGGAGGAGATACTCTGGAGAAAGAGGGCAGTTAACGGCTCAGCAAAAGACAGAGCAAACTGTCTCTTCAATAAGCCACAGCTAACAGGTGTTTCTGCAGGGAACAAATTCAAAATATATTGTTCCAGAACATCCCAAGAATAAGAACACACAGTGCCATGTCAGCTGCACAAGCCACTTGAAGGGCTGGTAATAAAAGGGGTGTCTATGGAAAAAAGTCTTGCATGTGCCAAAAAAGCTCTCCAGCCTCCAGCAATATAGTGGAGAGTATAATTGAACCCAAATAGTCCAGGAGAAGCTTATGACAACTACAAATTTTATTTTACCACGTTCAGGAAAGTGATGTTAGCATCATTGTGAATAGTTCTCTGAAAGTGCCAGCTCAGTGCTCAGCAGCAGTCAGAAAGGCAAAAAAAGATACTATGAACTATTGGGAAAGGAGCAGAGGACAGAACAGAGAGCATTGCTGGGCCACTGTATAAATATCTGATGTGCCCATAGCTTGATAGCTATGCGTAGTTCTGCTTATCTCATCTTTGATGGCACTATTTAAGTACAGGGAAGTTTGTCCAGGGTGATGAGGGATGTGGAACAGCTACCTTTTGAGGAGCAATGACAACTCACTGCAGAAATACCTGAGGGAAATAAGGGTGCACTGTAGACAAATCCATGGAGGACATATTAAACATGGAAGTCTGGATGCAGCCTCAAACGTGAGAAATCCTTAAATCACTAATTGCTGGAAGCAGGAGGGATCTTGCTACACTCACCTTGGTTCCCTCCTTGCCTAAGCAGACACTGCAGGTGAATGCTGGAAATGGGCCCCAAGGCCAGGATTGCACCCGGACATGGTGCAGTTGAGCTTTTCCTGTGCTAGCACAGACCCATACCAGTACATTTGGACACAGAGGAGAGGGACAGGTTTGCTTTCATTTACTGGGGGAAAGTTTGAACTCTAGAGTGCTTGAGAGGATTTCTGGATCTATTTCCAGGGTGTACGAAAAAAGAGAGGTCTAAGCTAGGGAGCGCTTGGTCAAAGATCATGTGCCTTTGTGCGTCATTCTGGTTGATCAAGTCTTCTTTGTGTGTGGGTTTAGGACAAGTTTTGTTCCTCCTGGCTTTTTGAACTATAAAAGATTCTCTAATGTCCCTTGGACAAAGTTTTGGTGCTTTGGTGGGAGATCTTACCACATTACTGAAGGTTAATTACAGTAGCAGGACTCCAGGAATGAAAATGAGGAGATGAGCCCTAGAAACAGACCTAGCCCAGCTGCAATAACCACTGACCTAGGAGTGGCCCAAGAATGAAGAGGCACAAGAAAACTTTGATGATTCCTAGGAAACCAGCAAGCCTTGTTAGCTAACCAGAAGAAATATCACTTAGCAGATGTCTATTTCAAATGTTGCATGTTCCTGAAAGGAAGCTAAAGAACATCTTCCCGTTAGCTCCAACAACGTGCTAATCTTCACTATAGTCATTATTAATGTATGTTCTTTGTGCTTCCCAAAAGAGTGTGGTGGTAGGGAAAATGATTTATATATGCATTTCCTCCTGCTTTGTGGACTAAAATAGTCCTATTATGCATCATTAACAGACAACTCCTGGTACACAGGAATAATAAATTAGCACCTGACAAAAAAAAAGACAGAAGTTAAGTCCACATTGTCTCAGAAATACTGACACTGAATTTTACTGTTGGGTAATATAGATAAGCCACATGAAAGAGTAATAATATACACAAAGGTCTGAGCTCTGTGATTTACACTGTCCCACTGGAGGTATTTGAAATGAAACACTAAAAAAAAAAAAAAAAA
>VZTL01063251.1:24806-42500 GCA_013400535.1 Scopus umbretta
AAAAACACAGCAGTAATTAAAGCCTCCAAATGTTGAAGGTTTATTGGTTGAACACCATAAAGTGTTCATTCATAAAACTGCTGGCACTCACAAAACAGTCAAACTGTAGTTTGTGAAATTATTTTACATTTTACACATTTCTTGTTACAATTTTTCCCAGGATGTTTGTGTTTTTCTCTTTGCTCTCTGAGGGGGAAGGGAAGGTGGGCACTCAAGTTACATGATATAGGTAGGCTAGAAGCATGGATGCAGGACTAACTTGCTCCCTACTCACATTGCTGCTGCAATCTGACCCATATAAGGTGCAGACTATGAATCCAAGCAGAGGCTTAGCTTTGCTTTGTCTGCACACAGTGGTCTGTTCACCAGAACATTGAGACTTTAATGAATTTTACTTTTCTAAGCTTGCTGTTCTTTTCTTTCTCTTCCAAGACAGAATTACAATGAATTAATGCCCTAAATTTTTAAATTAGAAAAAGGAATAGTTTAAACAGTACAAAATGCTTAGTCTGTGCTGATGCATTTAGAGAGGTCACATTTGCCTGTGCTTAGTCTCTCACCTTCACACACATATCCACACACATCTTGCAAAGACTCAGGAGGAAAATTAAAAATTTTTAATTGTATTACCAGACAGTAGGAACAATCTTATATCTTTCAGACAGAGGTAACCTGCATGGGCTGACTGAGGTTGAATGGGAAAGAGCTGCCCATTATTATGTTTACACAGACGTGCCTTCAAGCAAGCTTGAAGTCTGCCTTGGCATGCAACCAGCCACTTCAGTGTTGCATACAAACCTTTGCTCTTTTCCCATTAGCATCAACCACTTGGTGGGCAATTCCTGCAGTTGGCAGGGTCAGCTCTGGGGAGGGAGATGTGAGACACCAGCCCAGCCTGGCACACATCCTGCTAGTCCACAACCAAAAGCACATCTCCAGAGAGTGAACAAGTAGCTTCTGTGCCAGCCTGCCCTGGACCACCTGCCAGGGCTTAAGGGGAGGTAGAAAGGCTCCATCCCTGGACTTGGACCTGTGCACTGCCCATGTGGCAGGAGATGGTGTGTTAGACATTGGCTGCTCTGGCCCAGTCCACTGGCATTGGAACAGCTCAGAAGCACAAGTTTTAGAGACTTGTCCATTTTGGCACAGGCCATGCTAAGAGCTCTTGCAGAGTTCCATGTGAAATAAGCCATCCTTTCTTCTGCCCATGCTTCTTCCAAAGTCAAATTTCCTTTGAATTTTGAAATAACTCAAGATTACATTTTACACATTTCTTGTTACAATTTTTCCCAGGATGCTTGTGTTTTTCTCTTTTCTCTCTGAGGGGGGAGGGAAGGTGGGCTACTCAAGTATATGATATAGGTATGCTAGAAGCATGGATGTAGGACTGCATGTGAAACAACAGCAGAAAACTTTTGATGGGAACCACAGGGCCACCACTCTCAGGACTGAACCTATGGTGCCTGGTCAGAGGCATACTGCTAAAGATTTATTTGCATGTAGTAAAGTTCTTGTTCAAATTTAGAAAATTTAGGTAAATTACAATTCTCAATCTACTGACTTCAAGCAATTAAACTTTAGAACTTAAATTAACTATTTCTGATTGAATGTGATCCATTATTACAGCTGTGCCAAGTATTAGTTCCAAAATAAGTGTACTGGAATATCCTGAAAACTAATAGATAAGAATCCTGTTGCTACTTAGAAGACAATTTTTATTGTTTTCCCCTTCACATTTAATAACTGAGTATATCCCCTTTAAAACAATTTCTTTGGTGAAATTACCCCAGGTAATAAATTTACCTGGTTTTGACTTCTAAGATGGACTCTTTAAAAATTCTTATTTGACAGATTTTTATCTATTATTGTTTCAATAAAATAACAGGTATTTATATCATTCCATCTCTTTCTGTTGTTATGGTGAAAATATTCTATATGACTGTGGTTTGACTACAGGTGTAGTCTCATCATAAGACTCATAATACTACAATTTTTTTCTGGAAAAGTATAAATTTTAGTTTTCAGCAGCATGGCAGTCTTCTTTTGCATCAACACCGTCTTAGTTGTAGCCAGAAGAACACAATAATCTCCTTCTCCTGATTAAAAAAGAATCGCTGACTTTTATACTTTTTGTGTCTTGCTACTTCCCCTCCCCTTTCCAAATGTGCTATAGGACGCATTGTGAGTCTTGAAAACTTTGATTCAAATGTCTATAAAGGAGCAATGTTTAGAAAGAAAAGCTCTCCAGAACTGTTTGCTTTGGGGGGGGCTAAATCAAGTACCCATGGACGTTCATGAGAACAACTATTGTGGCGTTCAGTAGGCTTTTAGTCATGGGGCACAGGCCACTGGTACATGAATGAATAAATGGTGAGGTGATGAAATGCATTGAATATATCTTTCTAGAGCAGGCTGAGGTTTGCTTTCAGATGTACCAGCCAGCTGGAATACCACGGAAGAGCCCTCAGGTTCTGCTCACACCCAGCGTTTTAGGAGACACCACCCTCAGCTGTTATTAAATATACAGTCCCATGGAAGAAGTTTTTAAATGCAAGAAGCTGATTAAAAGCCAGATTGTGACATTTAGCTACAGGTCTAAAATGGTGACTATGCCTTTCTCAGGATAGCTCCAGACAAACAATGCCTGAGGTGGTGCAGTCCCTTCCCCACGGTTTCAAGCCCTGTAGTGTGGATGTGTGGATGAACTGGTAATCTTCCTGGCACCTGGCTGTGCTTTTTCCTACCCAGATTTCCAAACAAAGCACAATTTAATGCTTTTTTTTTTTTTCTTTTTCTTAGCTTTTATTTGGACATTAACACCCAAAGTAAAGATTTGAGGAATGCGCACATTATTAATTCTTTTTGCCTGACACAGAGGACTTTCCCCAGGTGTGTGCTGCAATGCTTCTACTGCTGTGTTGAATGGGAAGGCAGATGAGAGGAAGGAGTTTGTCTTTTCCATTATCAGCTTCCTCTGTCTTGAGATAAACCACAGGAGCTGACGGGAGAAATCCTTAGAGCTGTCATTAGGAGAATGATGAGAGTTATTAAATCTGATGATTGTCCACCCAAATGAATCACTCCTGGAAACAGTACCTACAATTTACTGAACCTTGGAGAGAAAGGGGCAGATGAGCAATAGGGTATTTGTGGGGAGACTATAATCTTTTGATTAGACTAATTAGGAATCTCCTAAAAAGGAGACAAGCTGTCAGACTGCTCTTTTTAGAGAGCAGGTGGAAAGATATGGAAAAATAGATATGGATTGGATCAAGAGATGAAAAAAATAGCCTTCCAGGAAATAACATATGTACTAGAGAGAGAATGTTTGTTTCTTTACAGTCTTAATCACAAGGAATAAAAAACGATTGGAAAACCAGAGGTAGAGAAAAGACTAAGGCTTTAGCACTTTTCTTCAAAGTTATGTATGGGATCCTCGATAACGTCTGTAGTCTACTTCAGTTGTAGTGTTGGATCCCTGGACCCAGAATATCCATCACAAGAGACATGTGGGAAAGAGTGCTCTGAAGTTGAGAAGATTTTTGTGAGGAGGGTCAGATCTGTTTCTGGGAGCCAAAGGCAGGTGACAATTTATTAAAAGGCCAAAAAGAACCCTGGAAAAAAGCAAAGGAAACTAAAGAACCTCAAAACTAATGAAAAGTAAGAGAAAGGGACCAAGCTGCAGCGTACTCAAGTCAAAAAAACATTTGAAGGTGCATTGGGCCCTATGTGGTGGGGACCTCAACTTAGTATTGTCCAGCTGAAGATTTCTAGCTTTTGGTTCCAAATGAAGTCTTTGCAATTCTGTTCTTGTTTCTGACTTGCTGTCCTTGTAGACATATGGATATTTCTTGATCTCTATAATTAGCATAGCAAAGCATATGAATGTTCCCATTTAGAGCAATGAGTCTATTTGCATGCTTAAATGTTTTATTTGACAGGGTTTATGAACCCCATCCAGCAGCACTCAGTAAGGACAATGAAACTCTTTCCCCTGACATGAATGGATAGTGGTTTGTGTCTGGTAAAGGTAACTATTTATGCTTGCCAGGCTGTTATGGGAAATAAGCACTGTCCTTTTATGAGGAGGAAGTACAATTATACCATACCAAGAAACCATGTCCCTCAGGCCTTCAACATTCTTCCCAATGAATGAAGCATTATAATTACCACCCCTACCTGTGAGAGCTTGCTAATATGGCATGGGTAAGACTCAGAATTTAATACCTCTCTTTCAAAAAAGCAATAACAACAACAAACAAACCCCTGTGAGCAGCCTGTGGCTTAGAAATAATGCAGTGTTCCTGACACTATTACCTTACATGCAAATTTTTTTCTCTCCTTTGCTGTATTATTTTTTTCTTGGTTTGCTCAGCTGGTAATATGACTATGCAGATGATCTAACACAAACGGCTCAGTTATCCTTGTAGGCATGTCTCACCACAACTTCTTAGGTAAAAGGATCAGAAAGGGATAAAAAACAAAGGATTTACTCCTTAAGAGGCACATTGCTTCACCTGGGAAGACTAAGTAGAGGACTGAGAAACTTTCTTAGTAGTCAACCATTCCACCCTTCTGTCCAGTTGCTTTGGGCACACAATATTTTCCTTCACTGTCTGAAACAGATGCTGTAGTAATTATGAGCTCCTTTCAGAAGAGCTGCTATTGTGAATAAAGTATCATTTGCACAAACATGTAACATCTAGAATAAGATTAATTACTGTACCCTTATTAGAAGCATATAGATGTTATGATTCTGGTCTTTCTTTCTCTTCATGGGTTCAAAAGTATTGGGCTAATGGTACTCTCGTGACATATATGCTTTAATTTTCTACTTTACCCATACCTCAGCATAATAAGCAAATTTCCCAGGTAGGGAGGCACATTTGGGAATTTTGGCCAAACTCAACTCATTCTGGTGAACTTGCTTGGTTTTACAAGCTAGGATTAGCTATGAACCAATCCAGAAAAGGCCATAAATATGTGGGAGGTCCTGTTGACTTAAACTATAGTTGCCTTGAAATCTCCAGTTGCTTTTCTCACTTACTGACAGACACCTACTACACATGTGCCTTCTAGTGTCACCAGATTAGACCCTCAAACATACTTTAGTAAAGTTGGCCAGGAAGAGAGCTTTCTTGGTTTCCAGGTGAAAAGAACTCAGCACCTGATGGCTCTTGGCCATAGTAGCATCTCCACTTTCAGCATAAATCTTCCTCAAGGTGCAAGGGAAAACTGCATTTTCTTTTCCTATTTTGTCTTTTTTTGGTGACATTTCAGTTTTCTGCAGCAGTAGGGTGAGTGTGGTGTGAAGGTGCAGGATACAAGGCTGGGGGTAGGTGTTGGGTTACCAGAAGAACTAGCAGGAGTGAGGTGGGGATTAGCAGATGTTTTTATGTTACTCCTGTGCTACCCAACATAACCCTTTACTCAGGAGCTGCAAAGGGGTAAGGATGCAGAAGGCATGGCTGCAGCAGCCAGTGCTGCCAGCACAGCCAAACCCAAAGCCTTCAAGTGCAGGGAAAGGAGATGGTGGCAGTTCTTGATGACTGTGACCTTTGCCTGTTCTGTCTGTGGCTTGTGTTTCTTTCATACAAGAAAGTGGATTAACACAACTGTGCAGCATTTGCCATTTAGATCCTGCAGGACTAGTTCAGTAAACCACATGAATTTACCAGTAAAAAGAATCAACATATGTTCTTATATGTCTTTATGTAGCAACTACAAAAATTGCTATCAGCACCTCTAGGTTTTGATGAGAAGAGAAAAACACCAATAGGAATCTAACAATCCTAAATTTAAAAAATAATTTGAATAGTATAGAGGATGATGTCTAGATGAAAATAATCACCAAAGTAAAATGCAGAATACCTGCTGATTGGGGAGGACTGTGTTCTCTGGGGCAGGAATTTTGTGCAAAATTAAGTGTGCAGCAATGATTGCCATAGGCACAATTTAGTATTGCATTAAACATTAAACATTAAATTACTGGAAACCCTAGCTGTCACTTTTTGACCTAACAGTGCTTGACCTTGTAACCTTGAAATTTTTAGAATTTATTTCTGTTTCTCTACTACTGACCTGGAAAGGCCATTCATTCTGGAAAAAGGAATTGCAAAAGCATTACAAATTGTCAAGTCCTTTTTCAGAAAAATGTTTTTCATACTGTGGGATTTAAGTTAAATGCCCATTGCTTTCCAGCACACACTGTAATTTAAAATTAAAAAGTCAGAAAAAACATTGTAGGGATAATTTATCTTCCTCCTAGATAAGTGTCCTGTCACAAATTTATTTTCCTCCTTTGGGTAGGTTTTCTCCTCTTTGCAAGGTTACTAACACCAACTCAATTTTCTACTTCAGTATTAGTCTTTTAAAATATTGGCTGAACCACAGTTTCAACAGCTAATCATATAGTGTCTTGTGAAATACCTTCATAGGTAGTGGAAGTTTATAAGAAATCTGTGAAAACTATGCAAAGTAAGAGGTTTCCATACCAGAGGTCCTTTTCTTCCCATTGCTGGCAAACATATCTGGGAAACATAGATCTCATGAGCACAGATTTAAGAGAGTTTGCTTCAAGAGAGAAGGTGGGATTTGTTTTTGCTCCCTTTCTCACAAAATTTCCTAGCAAGTTGGTGGCTTAAAAATATTTTTAACAATAACACTACTAATGTCTAAATTTTATATTATCTATTACTTCAATTACAATATTTAAATATTTAAAGGGATTTCATTCTTCTCCTAAGAAATTGTTTCCACAGTGGATGAGCCTGTGGCTCATGTAGATCATACTTCAGTAGTGATACTTCATGCTACTTACTTTTCACTTACTGCGTAAGAGTTAGTGTGGAGTAAACAGGGAAGACTTCACAGAGTCTCTCCTTTGTAAGGAAGACCATGCTCAGCTCAGGCAATCCCAGTGAAATGTGCCTGCTCTACCACAGTCCCAAGGGAAAGTTGGACACCTAAAGGTCCTGTCCATTTGATGGATGCCAAATTCTTTTCTTGGCCCTTTTGTCTGAAATGGTGGCAAGCCTCCGGGTGTTTCTCCTTGTCGAACATTTGAGGTGACAAGCTGAGAGGTGAGGGGCCTATCACTTAGTCTGTGTTAGGAAATGCAATAGAAATACCACAGTTCAGTGTCTCACCTATTTACTTGCAAGTTCTGATACTAGTTTTGTCTAAACTGTGTTTCTTTATTTGATATTTCTTTCCTTACAAGAAAGCCTGTTATACAGACACCGTAGCTATTTGCCAGTAAAAACATAATAAAACCCCTTCAAAGTGTGCGAAAAGGAGGTGCTGGCAGCAATGGAAGGGGCAAAAGTGGAGAAAGACAAAATATAGGTATAAGGCTTTTTTTACTGTAATTTATATCTACGATTCCACTGACATCACTGCGTTAGCAGTAGGGCAACACCATTCCCCTTCCCATGGAGCCAGCCTGGCTTTGACCAGGCTCCAGGTCCAGCAGGAAAATATTTTCAGAGATGACTAAGCAGAACAAAACACATCCCACAACTCCTCAGGGCCAAATCTGCAGCACTGTGCCCCCATCAGTGGTGCTGGTGAGTCAAGCAAGTGAGGAGGGCTGATGCCAGTGCCCCAGCGATGGGACAGGAGGGTGGCGAGGGGCAGCGCTACCGAGGGCAGGCCGGACTGCAGCACGATGCCAAGGGGCATCTCTGCAGGAAGCCTCCACTCCTGCAGCCTCCCCAGGGAAAGGATACCCCAAATCGTCTGTTGGTGGCTGTGCCTGTGTTGCCCAGCAAACTTCCTCATGTCACCTCCTTGCTCACTGCAGCGCTCAGCATGCCTCACTGCTAACTGAGTCTGGGCACAACTTTAAGCTAATCAGATTATGTTTACAATGAAGCACAAGTAAGCAAGTGGGGAAAAGAAAAAAAAAAGGGGATTTTTTACTTTCTCCGCAGTCAAAAACCCTGCTTCCAGAGTTTTGCAAGGTACTCATTTTTGGAAGGAAAAAAAAGATTTTAATGAAAGGGGTTTTTTCCTAACCCCACCCTGAGAAGCAAGGTGTTACATCCTTGTAACGAAAATAGGTATTATTAGCTATTGTCTAACCCACTTGAAAGGCTCTGGTGTATTCCCCCAGCACAAAGGTTTTATTGAAGACTGCAATAAGAAAACTTTGCAGTTTAAGCATTTTCACCCTTGGGACTTAAACCTCCATTTAGGTTTTTATTTGCTACAACCCCAAAGAGCCTACAATGTCAGTGCCTGAAGAAATGAGGCTTGAGAGGTGATTATATTTTTATGTGGAACAAGAGCTGGTATGAATCGGAAGACAGATGCTAAAAACTGAGTCAGATAAAGGTACCTACTTTGCACTTGCAAGATAGCAAAACGCCTTCTGCTGTGTTGCAATCTTTTAATCTCTGTCAGCACATCTTGTACTACAAAATAAGTGTGGATCATGCATATGGATATATGGGAAATATTTATTTTAAGAAGACTACAAACTGCCATACATACATGTAAAATGTAATTAAAAAGTGCACCATAAAAGGACTACTTGAGGATTACAGCAGCTTAGCAGTACTGTCATATGCTAAAAATATCTTGCTATCTTGCTCTAGATGACTTTCTGAATTAATTGTACAGACACCAAAACATAACCTAAATCCTAGTAATGTCACTTCTTCCTTTCTTTTTCTTTTCTCTGAACGAGTTCCTGTAGATTTATACAGATGTAGAATTTATCCATCTACTTTATCTTGATCACAGATATATTAATCTTCAGCATCAGGTTTCAAGTTCATGGCAAACCTAGCCAAGGGTAAGTTAAGCAAGAAGAAAACCTCGAAAAAGGCAAATGTTCTGTACGGATAATTCAGGGGGTAAGGGGTGAATGACTGCCACAAGGAAGTCTCTTCCTCTTTGGCTTCTTTGCATGTGCACTTAGTCGAAGCCCTGCCTCTGAGACTGGGGAAACAGCCCGCAGGCAGCATGATGTGCTCAGGGGTGTTTCATGAGCACTGCTGTGAACTCAGCCCTCAGTCGTACAGAACCATGTGAGAGCCATGAGCTTGCATGAGGCATTTGATGGTAACAGGTTTCTGAAGATGCCTCTTCTGGCTCATGAGAGCTGTTATGGGTGGTGAGGCATGGGATGGAAGGAGCTTCATTTGGCTACAGGAACCCTTAGTAAAGTTCCTGGGTGCAAAATTCGCTTATAAGAAGTGATATTTCTGCTACAGTTAACCTGATGATCACCTAACTGTGATGATCAAGTAAATAAGGGGGTGAGGAGAGTGGGGAGTGTCTGCAGGCATTTCATGCTGCTTCTACAGAACAGTTCTTTAGAATAAACCTGCATTTAATTGTTGCTGGTACTGCCAGACCTTTTCTACAAAATCATGCTTGTCCTAGTCTACAATAGTATTACCTATATAGCTGATGAGATGTTAGGACATGAACATTCCACTCATCAACAACTTCCATTTGCTAGTAACTGTGTATGCTGCATTGCTTTGCTTCTCAGATGTCAGCACAAGGGTGCTTACAGATTTAGACGCCCATGAAACAAATTTGTGAAAAGTACAATGCTTCTCAAAGGTCAAAGAAAAATGTCTGTAAGATGTCACTTCTTCCTGCCCACCTATAACATAAGACAAATGGGGATCAGTTACACTGTAAATCTGGGAAATGGCAGAATAAATTTATCTGTGAATCCTTAATTTGAAGTGGGATCCTCCTTGCCTAACTCACAGTGTCTTTATCATCATCCACACGCCTTTTCTGGTCTCCGGTGAGAAACAGACATTTCCAAAGCATTCTGCATTTTCTCCTCACAGACTCATTTAAAATGGGTCAGATAAATTGCCTTTTAGAAGTGCCTGTTTCTCTCTAATGACTATAAAGGGAATGTAGACGATTAGCTCAGAGACAGAAGTCTGTGCTGTAAACTTCTAAATGAGGAGTGAGGAATCTCACCATTGTATCTATAGGACAGTCAGACCTTCACTCCCATCAACTCTCTTCTCCCAGACAAATTCAGTCGTGGCTGTTGGATTATAAACAACAGATGAAGTAAGATTCCCGGATCTTACTTTTCATTCCACAACCTTAAATTCTTCTGACCTCTTACTTCAGATACCCACAGCCTTTTCTGAATCTGGCCCTTGCAAAATCTCTGCAAACTACCACATTGCTGTACAAATAAGACCAGTAGCAATCTAAACTGGTGCACTATGGCCTTTATCTTAGTAAAATATGCATACAGTAAATTGCATTCCTTTGGAGCTGAACTTGGCAAAAAATGTCACTAACATGGATGGGCTTCTCTGAGCTGTGCAGTAGCATTTTATTATGCCTTTGATCAAGACAGTTGAAAACGAGTTCTTTGTCCTGCAAGACCAACTCTGTATACATTGTGGAAAAAAAATTTCAATGCAAATGTTGTTTTTGTTTGCACTAGCATCACTCCCAACCACTTTATTGAACTCTTACTCCTCAGTCGCAGAAAAGGCTGCATTTCTACCAGGGTAGGTGGGTGTTACAAATCAGCTCTTCATTACAATGTTCAAAGCTAGTACAAGCATACACATTTTCATCTACATCACACCTCTGGTGATACATGTGATGCAAATTAAGCTGTCAATGCAATAAAGCATTTGATTAATAGTGTTTAATTTTAAGCACACAAATAGTTATCTGTGTTCAGTAAGGATACTCAGGAAGCATGTGAATAAATGCTTTGTTGGGTTGGCATACATATTCCCATAAGAAAAGTTAAAAAATAAATTGAAGAAGAGATCACAGAAACCTGGATATGAGGAATCCTTCTAGGATTTAGCTGAGCTCTAACTAAGCAGCACAAATTCATGGAAATAGGCATCATTTGATGACCTACACACTGACACACACTGCATAGCAGACAGATAGTATATGGATCATATCAGAGATAATACAGGGAAGAAAAACTACTAGCTGAAACTCAGATATTGTTAGAAAGAAATAGCTCCAGTGGTATGACTCACAATAATCAATGACTTACAAGTCTCTGCATAAGCTGCATAAATAGTAGTGCTATGTGCATATACTGGGATGTAAAGGAATAGGAGCAGGGATGGAGGATGAGACTGGATTGTGTGCAGAGCACACCAGGAAGGTAATGTGAAAACCATGAGGGACACAGAGCAGTAAAAATGGACTCAGCTGATGCTATTACCTAGAAGACCAGAACTGGATAACAGATATTACAGGAACCAGAGGAGCACCTCTGCTCTCTGCAGGTAGATGCTTTTTGTCATCCTCGCTTGCAGAATTACTTGCAGTCAAGTGGACATGAATCATTAATTTTACAGTGCCTGTTCATGCCAGCTTTCTCCTACTTGATATCAGCATGTTTTTACACAAGTGGATTTGCAAATCTGCTTATTTTTGGTCTTGTCTGTTATGGATTCGGAGGAACTTCTCAGGAAGGTAAAGCTAAGAGGCTGCACACATTTCCAGAACAGAGGGCTCCAGACATATTTTGCCATGTTTGTTTATCTGTCACATGCATGTTTCAGCCTCTGTCACTTGTACCATATGCTCAGAACAGCAGTATCACTTCAGTTTTCAGAATACAAAGATTTGAAATGTTTGATGTAGACCACCTACATAAGGTCAAGCCACATCCTTTCCTGTTGATAGATGTGATGGTGACAAATCAAACACTTTCGGAAAGGAGGAATTACTCTGATGAAAAAGCATAACACATAAAAATAAATATATTGAATAAAATAGCTGGGTTTTTTTCCAGGATGTTTTGTGCTTGTGACCTTTCAGCATGCCCATGTACTACTTCTGAGGCTCTCACTACACCCAAGATGCACAGATAAATACTCAGGTGTGTGTGGTTTTGTATCTCCAGGATCTGATGCCTGCCTTATCTATTTAGCTAAGGAGAGCAGTGAGAAACAGCAAGACTGCCAGCATTATTTTGGATAAACTAGATTATACATATGCTTCTCTCCTACAGCAATGCTGATGTATTTCTGGTGGTTTTTATTTAAGACTGTGATATTACTGCTGGGGCAAGGGAGTACCCAAATGAAAGTTAGGCTGTAGCCCTGTGCTCATATTTCTCAGTGGGAGTGCTGTTGGGAGTACCCAGGCCACTTGCAACCCTCTACAGCCACCTCTGTTGTGTCAGCACAGCTGTTCACACAGATGTGCCATGAACAGTATCAGGGTGAGAAATAGCTGTGCCAAATGGCCAGGCAAACACTGCCCTGGCACAATGGAGAGGAGGGGGCAGCTGGAGGGAGGAGGAAGAGCTGGAAATAGGAGAGCAAGGATTTCTTAAAAAGCTCTGTCTGGCCATAGTCTGACCTGCCAGAAGAGATTTAGGGCTTAATCCTGTTGTCACTGAACAAAAAAGGCAGCCTTAAAACTTGGTTCAGTGCTAAGTAAAACCAATGAAATTTAGGAAATTTAGTGCATTCTGGATCGCATTCTCCAAACGGATGAACCTTTTCTTTTCAGTAACTTGAGAAATTGTCTTTTTAAGGGCAAACAGACAACAACATGGGGTATGAAAGAAAGGTATTCATGTCACAGCTGTTCTGTTTTCTAGTGCTATTCCTTTTTCTCTTTGGTTGTCAACGGCTACTTTTGGTGTGAAATTAAAGGGAGGCTTGTAAACAGCTGCTGATACATGCAATATGCTACATGCAGCAAGAATGCACATCATGAGCCATCCACACCCTGTTTTGTCATGTCGGTATTTCCCTCAGACTGTGCCCAAACCATGCTCTTTTTAAATCCCATCCCCCCCCAAGAACCCAAAACATATTTTTCAAGGAAAAAAAAAAAAAAATCCTGAAAAAGTCAAGTGTTTGCTCAGGCTCTGATCCAACACAATACTCAAAACCCTTTTTAAAGTCAACTGCATCCCAAACAGCCTGTTCCTCTTGGTAATCTAGACCTTGTAATGGAAATTCTAGCAGAGCTGTGACTATTACTAATGCACTTAATACATTAGGAGCTCAATTTTGAATGCCTTGAGCACTTAGTCCCCCTGCTAAAGTGGATCAGAGCTGTGGTGCTGTAGCGTAACAGGGGCAGTCCCATAGTCTTTGTGACCTTTTGTGAGCATCTGAAAGAGATTGCATTTAATGATTTTAAAATGTCAAGACCCATTTCAGGCAAAAAGAAAGAAATCAAATTGGGTTTCTGGACTGTGTAAGCTTTTGAAGTAAGTCCAGAGACATCCTCAGACATAAGACACTGGGTTAAAATATCATGGAGGCTGAATACATTATATTTCAGAATCAGGTCTCAGAGACAGTAATTTCAAAATCCGGGCCTGCAGATTAATAATGTTACAGCACATGCCTGCCATAATTTGCTTTTTAGTTCATTCTGAATTACCTCAGCACAACTGAGTAATTCATCAGTGCATAAAGCATGCAGAGACTGGAAGTGTGAATTATACATGAAGGATTATTTTGCTCTGATGTTCTGCTGGATGTGTATGTTTGTGCAGTGTACACTGGAAAGCTGCACTAACAGCCCGTGATGACTGGGTGTTGGTTTGTGGAATGTATGGGGGGTCTTGTGTTGTTTGAAAGCATAGTCAACTGTGATATGACGCTAGTAAGAAAATTGCATCAACAGTATAAATAAATGATGGCTTTAAAATATGAATTATGCCATAAATAAATGATCTCTGCTTCCTCACATTCTGCTTCCGTAGAAAGCTAGTTAACCAAATGTGTTATTCACTATCCATAGACAGCCTGACCGAAGAAGGTTGTTTACTTCACTGACACAGATAGATCCACCAAAGAGCGCAAACTTGTCATGGAACCAGTAATAAAATAGGTGTTGATGAGAATTTTTCTGGCTGGTTCTGGCATGTCTCAGGTTTGAATGAAGCTCTCTTGGGATTTAAAATAAAGATGCAGAATAAGACTTTTGAAGAAGGAATCCAAGTTAATCATCGTAATTAAAAACAATAATGAGAAGTCATTTCTGATGCATTATATAATAATCACATAATAACACGTTAAGATGAAGCTAAAGCTGCAGGCATATATTGGTTGATGTGAGTGCCTATTAACTTTTCAAGAACACTAGCAATGAAAGCAATAGGAAATACAGGAAATGTAGAATTAACATGTTACTTCTTTAACAAGGTAGCTTGACCATCTTAATTGTAGAGCTGGTTGAAGAGTAGAAATATTGTATGAAATATCTTTAAAAGTTCACAATTATTTTTATTTTATAAACTCTTCAGGAAATTATATTTTTCCATTATTTTAAAACTATGTGAAGATACTACTTGATTTAGCAGATTTCTGTCTTTTGTTGTTTTGCCTTGCATTTTGCCTTTTGCACTTACACCCTGGCAAGCAGGACAATTCACACAGAGAAGAAAAGACAGCAAATAGATTTTTCTATATTTGGTTGATAACTGCATTTAGAAATGCAAGAAGGTAATTTCAGATTAAAAACATCCTTTTTCACAAAAGTCTCAACACACTTTATGTAATTCTAACCTTTTGATTACATCTTGTAAGAAAAAAATTCTGTTAGATTTTCCTGTCATATTTTAAGTCACTATCTTAAAATAAGAATTACTAATGCCACTTTTCAGGGTAAAACATCTGTGTGAATTTTAAGGAGTGGAAAATATTTCAATTTTAGCAGTAAACAAGTTGTGGCTTTAACCACTCAGCTGCTATTTTCATTCACCTATTCTGTTTAAAAGCAAGTGATCTATTCTTTATTGAAAACAATATTGATAGCTATATCTTTAATCTGTTGTGGAGTTTACTACCAAAATTTTAGTCCTAGATATTTGCTGGGGAAAAAAAGTACAGACTCCCAATTTATATGGTGCTGGGATCACTGCCAAAGGTAAAATTAATTCATGAGGGAATACATGAGAGATGTAGGAAAAGACAAGAACAGAAATCAGCAGCACTCCCCAGGTTCCCAAACCTGCAAGTTGCAGGAAAAAATATCCATGGGATGTGTACCAGTCCACGATGACAACTACCAGAAATAACTCATTGCTCACGTGCTTACCCTCAAGAGCACAAGTTACCCTGTGTTTGAAACACAGCCATTTCCCCAAAGCTCTGGTTCAGTCACTCACTGCAGGAGTCACTGCTGGATGGTCATCGTGCCCATGAAGGTCACTCCCGACCAAGATAAACATCTCAGTACTATAGTGGTAAGGCAGATGGTCTATACTGTTGTCACTTTCAACAGGCAGGAACAGGATTGCAGTGAGAAAAGGGGACACAGAGATCATCCCCACAAATACCCATGTCAGCAATTGCTGGCTGTGACGGTGACTTCCTGAAACAGAGAATCATAGAATCTTTAGGTTGGAAAAGACTTTTAAGATCAAGTCCAACCATTACCTAACACTACCAAGTCCACCGCTAAACCCTGTCCCTTCGCACCACATCTACACTTCTTTTAAATACCTCCAGGGATGGTGACAGGGACCAGAGATAAAGACAATTGCACTGTTTTCACCATCACCCCCAAAATAACTGCCAAGTAGTTTAATAAATGCCACATTCTTGACTATTTTTAGTTTTCAAGCCAAAGTAAGTCACATCATTTATCATAACCTTTTCTGACAAGCTAAGCTACAGGAGTAGGGTTTGTCTCACCTTCTTTTAGCTATCTGGAAGTCACAAGGCTAGTGTGAGCCAACTGCCTAGCTTCTACCTTATAGTCAATGAACAGACAGAGGCTGATTCCTCCTGCTTATATTAAACATCTATGATTGGCTGGAGGTACCCTTCTTAGCTTAGATCTGATGTCTAATGTTTGCATTCCTGTAGATAGGCTGGCTAAATTCCCACTCTTAAAATCCAGGCTGGATTTTAAAAACAAATAAAACCAAAACTCACCATGAAACCAAACAAAATCCCCCAGCTGACTGTGAGTCCTGCAAAAATCTGTGTATCTTGTTTATTCCCTGGACTATTATGTTTTGTTAAAATTTCTAGGAATCATTCTGTGATGTAGAAGTTAATAAGTACATTCGAAAATAGGTATGGCAGAAACAATTCTTTGAGTTCTACATAGCTCAGCTGGGCTCTGAAAGGGTGTTGGCTATTCTCCAACAGGTCCTCTAGCAAGGACTGACATTAGATGTGATCGTCCCAGTGCAGAGAAGTCAAGCAGCCTCCTCTTTTCCCCTGCAGCCGAGGACAGAGCTATCATTTAGCTGCAAATACAGAGGAGGTTGCTGCTTCTGATACTGAAAAGGAGCTGTGATGTATATGTGCAAGATGAAATTCTGCTCTAATTCCCCTATGCTCTATTAGGCCTATGAGAGGAGCCTGTGGTTGCTCTTCCTAAAGGGATGATGTTTGCTGCTGTACACTGTGTTCCTGTCTGGCCTCCATGTTCATAATATTTCTATCAGCTGCCATTGGAGTGCACAAGTCCTCAGCACTCACAACCCTTAGCACACTAGCCCCTTCATCATTTAAATTCAGAGGTGGTAACAGTCTTGCAACAAATCAATAGGTTTTAATAGGTATTTCCTGAGGTTTATTAAGTATCAAACAGAACTGAGACATCCACTTATTGTTTATATCTGCTGTCAATATTGCTTGCTTTTTTTTTTTTATTAAACTAAAGCAGATGTGAGTTAGTCACTGGCAGACTTCTCATTAAAACAATATTCACTGCCTCTTTTGTGGATTGCATAGGAGGGCTGGGATAAACACTTCACATTGTGTTGCCCATCAGTTGCTGCTGTTGTTACTAATGAAATACTAATGCTCTGATAATGCAGTTGTAAGTCTAATTTACCTCTTAGGTTTCGACATTATTCACCGAATAAAACAGCATTCTGAGAAACCAGTTCCACTGAGCCATGACAATTTACTCCAGCTGAAGATCTGCCCCCCTACTCTTGAGGTAGACTTGGACTAGAAAAAGGAGCTGTCTGGCTAATATGAGCATACTTTGTAGCCTTTGTCAAAACAGTTTTTATTCCCATCTGATGCAAACCTCAGGCATTATTACAGGGTTTCATGGAACAGATGTTCTTGAATTTGCATAATGACAGACAGATTGCCTTTTCTTTATGAAAGGTCACTAAAAATCAGTGCTACTGTTCAGTCAGTCCTGTCTTCGTTAAACAAAATTCAGGACAAAACTGCTTTGTCTTCACTTACTGTTTTCATGACCACTGCTTTACATACTTTAATCGGACAAAACTGAGGCCACATCTTTGGCTTATGTCACACCACATGGCTGTCTAGCTTTCCCTAATTCCTAAACATTGGGCATTCTGGTATGATTGTTCAAATAACAGGGTCAAATCCTCAACTGCTGTAAGGCAGAATAACTCCAGTGAAGTGTGCTGAAGCTCCCTTGGTTGATGCTGGCTAAGAGAAAGAGCTCTTCAAGAGAATGTCCCAAAACTTGGTGTTTGGCCTCAGTTTAAATTCACTTCTTTATTTATTGGGTGGAGGTTTTTTGCACCAACAAAATTAACTTGGTATGAAGTTTCTAAGCAGAATCACTATTTCTCATAAAGTTGATTTCTATTCAACAGCATGTACCCCCATGTATAAGCAAGCTGTTCTTTCTTTGTGATTTGTACGGGCACATCAAATAGCTGATGGGAAAGTTTTAAATCTTCTACAACTAATGTCTCAATGACAGACAAATTCCATCGTGGAGATCCCCAAAGAGACT
>VZTL01063254.1:4043-29504 GCA_013400535.1 Scopus umbretta
TTATATCTTTCCCTCCCCCCCCCCCCCCCCCCCCAAGAAAAACACGATTTCTGAATGTGCTCGTGTTGTGAAAGCTATGATTAAAATATATGTTTCTCATCAAAACTAAATTATTGTTTATATCTCTTCTGGCAGCTCCATCCCCAATTGCTTTGATCCAGGCTAAAGAGATAACAAGGCACAGCGTTGCCTTGGCTTGGCTGGAACCTGACAGGCCAAATGGAGTCATCCTGGAGTACGAAGTCAAATACTATGAAAAGGTACTCTTCAAAAATGAACAAGCAAAGAGTTTTGTTTGGGCTTGGGGAGAGCTTTTTACTTCATTCCATTACGGTTTATTTCCAGAGAGGATTCCATCTTTTAAAACCAAATAGATTCAGTTTAATAAAATCCTATTAAGGTTTTCATGCACTTGAATGGTTGCGTGAAAGAATAAGACTCATAGGTTGTTCCAGCTGTATGGTAAGAGTTTATTTTGTTATTTTTTCCATCCTAGGAACTGACCTTTTGTAGCAAGCATATTTATAATGAGAATCAACAGTGTTGGGCAGAAGTGAGGCATTGGCTTTACTTCATAGACAGAAGTATAATAATGAAGTATATAACACAGTAATAATAATAAGATCTGTTTGCCGATAGCTTCTGCTTAGAGTGATAGTGTGAGCTCTCAATAGAGAATAAGGAAAGAAAATTACATTCTTCATACTTTCCAAGTTAGAGGGAGATGTTATTCCTACAAATAACTTCTCAAGTATGGAACTATGAAAAGAGTCTATTTTCTTTGAAAGTTCTCTGCAAAAATGAACAATTACCTGCCCTTGCTTGTGTGTGCTCTTTCACATGCACACTTCTAAATTTTTTTTAGAAAGATAATCACTTATTTGCTTCCCTAACACATACAGAAAAAGGCATCTGATTTGCAGGGAAGCTAGATTATTACATTTTCTGATGGATTTTCCAGCCAAAAATAGAACAGTTTTTAAGATTGGGCTTTCTGGAAAACATTTTCTAAGTCTTTTCTTTCTTAAAATATTTTTATCATTTTTTTTTTCACATGGCTCCTGGCTGGTAGGAAGAAAAAGAAAGTGGCAGCATGTGTGAGTAAAATGGTGCTTGTTCATCAAGAGGCTATTTGAAGGCTTGGCTATTTTCCAAAGGATTTTGTTGTGTGATTTCTTAAATAATCAGTGATATATATATAAGCGTCATAGCTACTGCCTCATCATCCTTTTTTGGCTTGCTCAGAGCTCCATGCTGCACGCAGTGCTAAGGGGTATTGAGTAAGGCCGATAGCAGGAGCCCTTGAGACATATTTTGAAAATTCCATCGTTGTTACTCATCTTCTTTCATCATGACAGTTTTGGCAAGGAAGTAGGGTTCCATGGTTCACGGTGCAGTGAGGCATTTTTACTTGATCACCACTGTGTTCTTTTGTTGCTAGGACCAAAATGAGCGCAGTTATCGCATTGTGAAGACAGCCTCCAGAAATACTGACATCAAAGGCTTGAACCCCCTGACTTCATATGTATTTCACGTGCGGGCCAGGACAGCAGCAGGATATGGAGACTTCAGTGGACCATTTGAGTTCACAACTAACACAGGTAATGACATGCTCACTGATTTCTTTCTCTTTTCCTTGAGCAAAGACTGCAAATGTAACTGAGCTGTGTGTTGGGAGTTTCCCATTGGTTTCTTGGACTGTGGTGTGTCTGTTCTGGGAAAATGTTCTTCCGTGGCCGCATGGCTGTTAGTGATACCATGTATCTGACCCAAGACATCTATTTGGATGTACTATATTCTTGATTCTAGCAATGAAAATACTTCAGTGTGGCATAAGGAGACATGTACCCTATAAACACTTGGAAGCCATTGATGCTTGAGAGGTTTATGTACCTATTTCGTTTACTGTAAATGTAGGTGTTTGCACACATTTTTGGAATATCTCATTTGCAGGAGAATAGAACCCTGTTACTCCCCTTTGCAAGCTATTGAGATAGGTCAGTTAGCTGTCCTACATCAGCTCACATATTTGCACTTTCCCTAGACAGTCATATAAAGACAGAATGTTCAAATTATGTTGTCGGTAGAGCTGTTCACTTTGCTTAAGGAAACATGCAAATTTAGCCCCCCAAAACATTTGCTTTGTGGTGGCAGGAAGGCAATGTGACCAGGCGTACTTTATTTTGGACATGCAGGTCTGTTTAAATCAATTTAAGGTCTTGCCAGTTAGTGGCAACATCCTTCAAGATGTTAACAGCTGAAAATAATCCAGCAGGAAGATGGAAAACATTTTAAAATAACTTATTCTCTTTGTGTCAGTTGGGGAGTGATCATCTGGCCCCACTGAGAGAAAAAGGAGGAGGAAAGAAGAGTGGAAAGCAATTAGAAAGGCAAACAAACAAACAAAAAAAAATAGCCATTATACCTTCTGAAGGGGAGAAGGAGAGGGAGTCCTTGTTCCCAGTGAACTGAAGTTCCCTAAGTCACTATCAAACATCATGTCTTCAGCTAATTAGGGCCCTGTTGGAAAATTTTGTCAAATGACTAGGTAATAAAGGCCTGAAAGTAGATTTGAGTGCTAGTCTAAACTGCCTTCACAAGACAGAAATCCTCACTGAGTGCTACCTAGGTTGATTTTTTGAGAGTGTCTGACACTAATGCTCCCTTTTCTGTTTCCAGTTCCTTCCCCCATCATTGGCGATGGTACCAATCCCACAGTACTTCTTGTTTCAGTGGCTGGCAGTGTTGTTCTTGTGGTCATTCTCATTGCAGCCTTTGTCATCAGCAGGAGGTAAGAACTTAAGCTTCTCTCTCCCCCTCTCTCTTTCATGAGGGAGCTTTTTGTCTCCTCCAAACAAAGCTAAATTCTTTGATTAGCATCATAAACAGTGCATTTGCATTACAAGCCTTCTCTCATGTAGCTTTGATCTTCTCAACATTAGTACCAAGCAGCATGTGATGTAATGGCAATAGTTTTAGCTCTATTTGCCCTTCAAATGCAAAGCTGATTCCAGTAACTGGCATTGAGAAGCAAGCCAGCTAGAGATTTGTGGTTAGTGTAATTTGAAGTTAAGTTTAATGGGTGTGGGTACAGTAGATTTTCTTGGACTGACTCCTGATAGAGAGGGAATAAACAACTGCACTGTTGTGAACTAAGCCATCAGACTGCTATGCTTGTGATTTTTGTGTTAGTCTGTATGAGTCTGCATTAGTCTTTTGGGTTAGTCCTTCCACTGTGTGGGGATATGACTGTAAAACAGAAGCCACAGTCATTCAGCATCATATGCAGTAACACAGCAGACTGGATTGATGGTTATTTCATCAGAGCAGGACCATAATCTTTACTGAGTACTTGTTCATTCTGCCAAATTCAACTCGGGCATCAGGAACAATCCTGCAAATGGGAGGACAGTGTAGCAGAAACACAATGTGAGTGTTTCTGTCTTCATCTTTGTGTTCAGTCTCATTTAAAAAGATCAGCATGATTTTGCTTCAGTGTAATTCTGAGACAAAACTAGATGCATCGTTACCGCATCTGTAGCCTGGGATCTGAAGGGTGCACGTTTTGTCAGTCTCTGTTGATCAGTTTAATGGCATCAGCCATAAATGTGCACAAATTCCTCTTGATTTGCTCTCTTACTTTAAATTGTCTTGGAGAACAGTTAAGTCACTATGATTGTAATGTCTGGAAAGTAGACATGCATTGTTACAGCTTTCTGTGGGTGTTCAACTCAAAGCCTCCATGCTGGCAAGAAGAAAGAAGAGCAGAACATATGAAAATGTAATGCAGAGAGACAGGTTTATTAAAAGCCATTGCAACAGAAAATAGCATCACTGAGCTTGATGACTTAATCGCCTCTCTGCTTTTATTGGTCACTTTATTATTTAAGGCAGGATTGATAGCAGGCTGCATTGGATTTCTAATTATGAGTCGCCACCTTGGAGAATTGAGCCTGTCGAGCTGCTTTGAGATGATTCCTTCCCCTCCTCCCCTATAAAAAAAATGTCACTTTCCAAGGCTGATAAACACTGCTTGGTGATTGGCCCTCAATGGATCACTTTTTAGAAAATGAAATGTCAACCCCTTGCCCTCATATTGATTCTCTTTAGTATCGGCCATAAAGCTGTCAAAGGAGAGGCTGCCTGGAGCCAGGTAGCTGACAGATTCGCTGATGCGGGTGCGCGCTCAGGCTGGTCTTCTCACCGCTCGGGCTGTCTGTCCAGTTATCTCTGCCCACAAGTGTTCAACTTGGATAAGGAGAAGAGAAAGAGCAGGTGGACAGTCGGGACAAAAGGCCGGTCCAAGCACTAGTGGGAACAGAGATAGAAGTATCCTGGTGGCCCTGGGTTCAGAGATGTGCTATAGCTCCGCACTGGTAGGTCTCCGAGAGGCGGTGGAAGGGAAAAGACATAGCGAGATGAATGAAATACTAGGACAGTGAAACTGCTCTGCGCATACTAATGCATGGTGCCTTGCTAATTAATAGCCTTCCTCAATACGCAGCTCTCCAGTAGCTGGAAGTAGCTCTCAATAAACAGAATCTACTTTAATATTCACTATTACTCTAATGATTTTAACCACTTTACCAATGTCATTTAGAGGTGTGGGCTTTGGGGATATTTCGTGATGTTCCTGCACCAGCAGAAGTTAATAGCAAAATAATTATGCATTGTTCCAAAATGACTTCAGATGAGAAAAAGCTTTTCTGTCCATGCAGTCCCCATGAGGAGGTTTTGTAATCTAGCCTTGACCTAAAAGTCCTGTTTGTCCAATCAAAACCGTGCTTTGGCCTGCAGACATGGCCTCTCTGCATCCGTGAGCCAAATGTGGGAACTGGGCATGTGCTGTAGGTGCCCGCTTTTGAATCCTGGGTTATTACGACTAATTTAGCATTACATTTTTTCGAGTCATTGCTCAAATCCCAAAATTCGTCTTTAAAGGACTTTGCCGTAAGGCAGCTCAAGCTCTTTGGTTCTGTCCTGTGACCACGGCGTTTGTGTTAACATGCAACTGTTCTGCCTAAATCTTAGTTTAAACTTACCGAGGTTAAGATGAGCATAACCATAGAGCAGAGTGCAGGGGGTAGCGTGAGTGTTTCTAAAGTCTGCCCTGCAGGAATGCTGAGTACAATTAGAGTATCTCAAATAGAGTTGTAAACGATTTGGGAAAGTGTAAAACAGAAGGAGCTACTTTCTAAATGGGCCTGGGTGGAGTAAGATGGCTGTACAGAATCCTCTGATCCTCTAAAAGTTTCTGTTAGAAATTCTTCCGACTGACAGATTGATTTGTCTTCCACTGGGTAAACAGCTGCTGGTGTTGGACCAGCTGCCCTGCCAGCCTGCTGCCTGAGCGCTGCAGCACCCCAGCCCCTCTCGCCTGGGGAGGAGGAGGAGGCGAGAGCCGCTCTGCGGCGCCCGCCCGAGCTGTTTCACCTCAGTGGGTGCTGATACCCTCCCTGCTAACACCCTCCATTGTTACCTCCTCTTCCTCACCAGCCCCCACCTGTAGGTCTGCCGGCGTCTCTGACCTCCCCAGTTTCTGAAAGCTTCTGTGTTCTTTTCCTGAATGCTGGCTATTTAATCGCCACCACCAAAATCCCTGTAATGACAGGGTTCAAATCGGCGACAAAGGCCTCCTTCTGCCACTCAGGTGAGCTGCCCCCAGAGGCAGCTCCAGCCCTGCGTGGCGCGGGGCTCCTGGGCCGCGCTCCGCTCCGGGACAATGGCACACAGGAGTGTCCTGCCCCAAGCCAAGCGGGAGAGGTCAACAGGTGACACGGGGAGAAGTGGAAGTAGGTAGTTAGTTTGGAAGCTATTATTTAAAGTTAATAAGCTACAATTATATTGCTTGAACAGTAATCCCTTTGTTTCCCTTTGCTTTTTGCATGTTTTTGGGTTTTAATGGGGGAAGGTTATTTTTTTAATCTGTTGTTAGGGTGCGTGTACTTTTTAAAAATAAGATAAAGAGCATTTTTTTGGTACTTAACATGCTTTCTTGCAAAGCCTGTTTGTGTTTCATATTTCCCATCTGTGCCTGAACAGTAATAAAATGAATTTCAAGGGGTCCTGCTTAAAATGCAGAATCTTTTTTTTTTTTCCCCTTCCTTTTTTTCTTTACTCTGAGGAACGTATAATACCTGAAACCATCTCTGCAGTCCCTGTAGCTGACTCGGTCCCGTATGGCACTGGGTGAGATTTGTGCAGCCTCTTCCTTCTTACTCAGTTCAGTAACTGGGAGCAGAACACAGTCCTTTTATTTAACTCGGCTCTGTTATACCAGAGCTGTAAGTCCTCAGGCAAATAAATGGTTTAAATTGATGTTTGGATCCAGTGTGTTTTTTAATAATGCTTTTCTTGTGATTTGGAGCCATTTGCATTTAATTGACTTTCATCAAGAAAAGAAGCTCCCAACCATTTATGGTTGGATGTGTACCTGCTTTTTATGTCTGAACACAAGTCTTGTTGATGTTGTTGGGAGCTGCGAGGCTTGGTTCAAAGATCAGGTAGTCTTCACATGTCAAACAGGATTTTTTTTTTCCCTTCTGTTTCATGGTTAATTTATAGTTTTTATTATTGGCATAGTGTGTTTAACACCCAGCACTACAAGATTGCAAAGACAAAGTTGGGAAATGGCCTTTCAGCTGACAGCAATGGGAAGCTGCCATTCCATGCAGGCCAGGTGTGAAGTGGGAAGTGAGATGCTTTTTGCTAATGGGCAGAAGAGTTTTGCTGATGGGAGGGGAATAGTGAGACTCAGGAAGACTTGCTGCAAGTGAGGCGCTCAGTCATGTGCTTTCTTCCTGTCTTCTGCGAGTTTTGACCCCTTTTAACTCACATCTCCTGACAGGTCTTTCTCGCACCCATTCCCGTTTTCTTCCTCTACCCATTCGCTGTTTTCAGACTTTTAACCCAGTCTCACCCCAGTGTCCCTGGCAGGCCTGGTCATCTCCTGCCCCACTGCAGGCAGCAGGTTGCACACAGCAGGCAGTGCCAGTCCTGCCTCCTGTTCTCCAGCCTTGGTTTCTCCTTCTGCCTTCCCTCTTCTTCCCACCAGCCCAGACTCTTGCCAGTTAGCTAACCTGGGTCTGACATGCTGGGAGACTTGGACTTCCGTAGGAATGGGCAAACTGAGGAGTAAGCAACAAGCCCTTCTCTTTGGCAATATCTGTTCTTACACCTGGTTCTGAACTTTCAGTGAAAGATAGATAAAAGTCGAAATGAAATCTCTACATCTACATACCATTAGACGCTGGGGAACTTCAAATCCCAGTACATATTTGGCTGAGCTGACTCCTCAATATCTTGCCTAACAGACTAAACTCATGTATTAATTGTTCTTAATTCCACTTATCCATTGAGGTTTAAAGCTGAACTAATTAAATACATAACTGGATACAGTACCATGTGTGTAGGTGTAGAAATAGTAATCTATAGGATTAACATACTATGCTACATTATTGTCTCCAACTCAGAGGGTTAGTAGAGGAGCTCAGAGCTCTGCCATCAGGCGTTCTTTGCCCCCTTCAGTTATACAGTGATTAAAAGAATAAACAAAATCCTTGGGATCTGCATTTTTGATGGTCAGGGGTTGGTTTTTTCCTGCCATCCTGATTTCTGTGTTAATAGACTGTTTCCAGTTTTAAATTTGCAGTTAAATAAGTGTGTTGGTATTGGCATTTGCCTTATTATGTTTGAGAATCAATCTACCAAAACACCTCTGTGGTAGCGTTTAAATACATATATGGTAGGGCTAAAAAGCGATTTGTCCTTTTTTTGCACAGAACTGTAAATATACATTTGAAGAAAAAAGTACCTGAAACACAAGCTTTCTCTTCTTTCTTTAAATGCCAAGATGCAAGCAGGGAGATTTGTGTTTCCCTTGATGCTTTGTTGATGCCAATAACACTTAGAGCAGTTTGAGGAGAGGAGTCTCCTACCCCGCCAGTAAGTGTATGGTGTGTCATGGGCTGTTGAAGGGGAGCTGCCGAGCACAGGTCATGGCAGGTGCAAACAGTTCAAGTCTCAGCAGGTCAAGAAGACTGAGCTTGTCTCAAAGTAAGATATTTATTTTGAACTATAATGTTCTTTTTTGTTCTGACAGGCGCAGTAAGTACAGTAAGGCTAAGCAAGAGGCGGATGAGGAGAAGCATTTGAACCAAGGTAAAAGGCAGTGGTGCTTGGTTTTTTTGATTTGGTTCATAAAACAAGTCCCATGTTGTGATGCTAGGGAAATAAGCGATGACATTTCTTTTGAGAGGAATATGTATCTGTTTTCCCCTCTTGCAAACATCCTCCTTCATAACTATGCACTTGAGAAACAGGGAAAATAGACGTATCTGGGTAAAAATTTTTGAGGAGTTGGACAGGAGAAAGGTTCGTCAATTTTTTCCATTGTTCCATTCTACTGAAAGACATCTGTTCTTGGCTAGTGATAGCATGATTTTTGCCCGCAATATTGTGCTAAGGCAGTTTCTGGATGGGCCGGAGGAAATCCAGCAGGAAAGAAAACTTGAATTTTGCTGCCTTCTTTCCAGGACTGAATCCTGCTGTTCCATCTCAGTCATCCAGGTACCAAACCTAGGACCTGAGCTCAGAATTTCTTGGCTCTCAAAAGGGAAATGTGATGTGTTTTAGCCTCACAGGTCCATAGACAGGCTATTTGCCTGTTAGGGATGGCAGTGATTTGTGAAGCTGATTTATTGGCAAAAGCCTGATTCCTTACATGAATATTGGGAAATATTAAATGTTTACATTTAAAAATAATCACATTAAGTCCTTCCTTCCTTCATCAGTCATTCCTGGCTTGCAGTACATTTTTATTGTACACTCTCCTTGCTGTTATATATCATTAAGGCTTCAGTCTCATATGTTCTATGTTCAGCAGCATGTAGATCAGTGACTTCAAATAAAACATTTCTGCCTCGCAGGTGTTAGAACATATGTGGATCCTTTTACATATGAGGATCCAAACCAAGCTGTGAGGGAATTTGCCAAAGAAATTGATGCCTCCTGCATAAAGATTGAAAAAGTTATTGGTGTGGGTAAGTGCCAGAACTTTTGCATTTTTTTCTCTAAATATAGTTTTAAATTGGCTTTTAAGAAACATGGGATCCTATGATTTTTGTATGACAGTTCCCCCAAATGAACTGACATAACAGTTTGACAACACAAGTGTGTGCTTCATGTTCATAACCATGGATTCTTGTGCCTTTTTCCTTAAGGGGAATTTGGTGAAGTATGCAGTGGACGTCTCAAAGTACCAGGGAAAAGAGAGATCTGTGTTGCTATCAAGACTCTAAAAGCTGGCTACACTGATAAACAAAGGAGAGACTTCTTGAGTGAGGCCAGCATCATGGGACAATTTGACCACCCCAATATCATCCACTTGGAAGGTGTAGTTACTAAATGTAAGTAGGTCATTTTCATTAAGTCTGTGGTGGTGTGTGCTGGGTTTTTTTGGTTTTGTTTTTGGTTTTTTTTTCTTTTTACCCTCTTTCCTGTGAAATGACAGATGGAACAGATCCACTGAGAGCTAATAGGAGGAAATCAGTGCAGGACAAGTCATTAATCTTGTTGTCAGCTATAAATGGGTTTATGGTTTCAACTGATACTCTATCTGTAGGCAGCTTGTACAAGATTTTTAGGAGGAATTAATACTGCAGGAATTGGGTTTTTTTCCCCCTTCTTGCTATGCCAAACAGGCATCTTTCACATCTTTGCTCGAGTGAGCTGATTGTTACAGGATAGGCAAAAGCAGATGGTGAGCAAAGAATTTAAAATGGCTGGGGGAAAATACCAAAACAAAACTAGAGAGTCATATGTTTAAGGTCCAAAGCACAGATGTAAGGAGCAAGCCTTTGAAATGAAGTAGGCTATTTTAGTGTGAAACTCGCTTATTTGTTTTCTCTGATGTACAGGTATGATAAACTCACTCTGCAGAATTTACCTGGCCAATATTCTTGTTTATTTGATTTGGGTTTTTTTTAAGTCTGTTAGCATTTACTGTGGCATGAACCCTGCCTTAGAAAGAGAACGACAGCACTCACTGGATGCTGTTTGTAGGCTAGAACAGAAAATACACCTGTGAGACAGACGTGCTTGGGTTTGACTTGGTAAGGTGCCACTGTTGTCCCTACTCCCTACTGCCCTAGGTAGCATGTTGGCAGAGCCTGGCACTGAGCTCTAATCCTAAAAGACCCTTTGGATGTAGGGTCTCATGCTAAGGGTAGCAAAGAAAGCAGACAGTGATCTTGTGAGCTGCTGTTAAAGGGTGGAATTTGTGAAGCTTACCTTCTGCAGCTGATGATGTGCATGATAAACATGGACACAGGTTATTAATAGTGTGAGGAATTAAAATCAGATATAGATGAAAAGTTAAAAAGTAAAATATTACTAGAAGAACAAAATATCTCCCATAGAGGGTTGTCAAAGCCATCAATACCACAGAAAAACCCTGTGCCCCTTGAATGTTGATGGAAGCCGGATGCTTGCTCTACCACTAGTGTTTCTGGAAATCTTACCCTTCCTTGTTTGTGTGGCCCTTTCCAAGTCTGTGCTCTTTCTATGGTTGTTGAAAATGGCTCATACAGTGTGTCACTGTTTGCTTTTCAAGACAAATTCCGCTAGGGAAAATAGGGGTTTGGACTAATTTTGACCATTGTTTACTGAGGGCCTCCCTCAAAACTGAAATTAAAAGGTAATACTCTTTAAATTTTGCAGATCTGACTCTCTCTTTTTTTTTATTGTTGTTGTAACAAAGCAGGGGGTGTTGTGGTCAGGCCATGGTGTTTGCTACAGACAGTGATTTTTCTAGCACCTCTGTAAAAGAAAGGCAACAGGGGAGTCTTTTGTGTTGAAATCCCACCGAGGCTGGAAACCCCTGAACTATTACAGCTCTAGCAGTTATAAATGACTGTATGCATTTGCATAATGCAGTTGTCACTGAATTAAAGTGATTTGAAATTTTCAGTAGAGGAGGTGGTAGCCTGACCCGAGAACATTTCATTGCCTGATTCACAGTAAGTGATGCTTCCACAGCAAGCCAGCTTGGTTACCTCGGAGCTGGTGTGTTTGGTAAACAGGGCTACTTAACAAGACATTTATCTCAATTTCTCCATAGGTTTTCTGAGTGCTGTGATAAATGAATGCATTTAATAAACTGAAAATTAAAATGTGAGATAAATAGTGGTGTAGGTGAAGGTTGAGAGAGGCAGCAAAAAACCATGAATACATTATTGGCTGCTAGTCAAGTACTTTAATAATTGACTCACTGATGGTAACTTCTCCTCTCTCTATCCCCCTCCCCTGCTAAAGAAGTGTCTGAGTAATGAAATTACATGTTAATGCACTGAGAGAGTCTCCCCTTCTTCCCTTCTACATTGACATAGTATCTTTTGATTGAGGAAGGTTAATTAAAACTCATTTAGCTGTATTTGTTCAGTGGAAGGGTTCCGGTCACAGTTGCAAAGGATAAATGAAATGGTGACGTATGCAGATTTAGTTGGAAGTTTTTCTCTTTCTACCGAAGAATGCTTGCAAAAGTGAATTAGAGAAGAATGATGTTTTATCACATCCCTTTCTCTAAGGGTGCATGTACTCAGCCAAGGTCACTTCATCCAGAGCAGTTTGCTTTATGCAATACCATTGCTTCTCTGCTGTGTTCATGAAAATCAGAAAGGGTTCAGCTGCCAGACTGGCATTTCACAGGCATGCCAGTTTGCATTGGACCAAAACAGTAAGAGTTTTTGTATCGGTTGGGAAGGGAAGGAGAAGGAGGAATAGTAAAAGGCCTGCAAAGGATAGGTGGGGACTGAAAAGATGAAATAAGTAATGATGAGTGAAGTAAGTGCTGTATCACACGTACATGTTGGCCTAAGTGAGATGATGTAAAATTTTCAGTACGGTCAGTCCTTACAGCATATTGTTTGCTAATTAAAAAAAAAAGGTTACTTCAAAAACAGAAATCCCTGACAAATGAAGAGAAAAGCATCATGGTGAAAACCGCACTGAGATGGAAACGATTAGGGGAACTTTCAGTGCTGCAGCATTTCATGGTAGGGTAATTTTCATAGCTGGTTGTTCTGGAGCAGATGCTTCCTGGTAACAGAAGCAAGCTGAGTAGTTCTGATACCTCTGATGCCAGTTGAGCTATCTGGGTGAT
This sequence comes from Scopus umbretta, assembly GCA_013400535.1. NCBI lineage: Eukaryota > Metazoa > Chordata > Aves > Pelecaniformes > Scopidae > Scopus > Scopus umbretta. The sequence continues at coordinate 16,204 of VZTL01063254.1, forward strand.
GTGTCCACTGAATCCTTCTTTCCCCATAATGTTCCCTTATTCAGAGCTGCTTCAGGAAGTACAAACGCAGAGTTTCTCTGGAATACTGTCTTTTACTTGGGAATAAACTTGATAGTTCCTGTAGCTACAGCAAATCGGGGAGGAAGGGTTGCCATGCCAGCCTGGTGCTGAGCATCACGTGCTCCCTTGACTTTAGGTGGGCTTAACAGTGCTCATCTTGGGACTTGGCTTTTGCCATTCAACCTTTGAGAAGTCATTTCTCTACACCTCCTGTTGCTCACTTTTAGAATGGAGAGATATTGAACCCATTTCTGCAAATATCTAGATGCTGAATAGCCAGCATGATTTAACCCTGTGCAATAATTAGTGTTACTTGTAAGTACCTAATTTTTTTCAGTTTCAGCGTCATATGACTTTGTAATGCTCTTAAAGATGACATTAAGCATTATTTATGTATTTGCTGCTGGTTTAGGCAAGAGAGTGGCTAGAAAGCATCCCCATGTCACTAACATTACATTACATTTCTCTTCAGATTTCCCAGCTTGGCTCTCTGTATTGCACCATGGAAAGCTGAGTGCTGCTGAAGCACTATGCCCCACATGTGACACAATTAATTGAATCACTTATCCTGTGGTTGACTTCGTGAGGCAAATGGCTTTGGCTCATTTATAAATAGCAAGAGATATGGGATACAAATTCAGGACAGAGAAAGTTGAGAGGAACAGCTTGTATTTTGCATTCTTGAATCCAGTTGTCTTGGAATACCTTGTAGCTGCTGACAGCTTCTAACTCGCCTAAAGCGTTGATCTTTTGAAAGAGGCAGATAGACCAAAGCATTCATGAAATCCATTTTGAAAGAGGAAGGCTTTCTAGTCTGCAAGCAATTTAATTACACTAAAGATTTTTGTCAAGTTTGAACAGATCCTTGTTTCTTAGCTCTCAATTATCAATTCATGTATTCCTTAGAGAACAGGAGCCACTTTTGTTAAGGACATTGTCAGTGAGTCAACGAAAGGGTTAATGTTCCAGATGGGGCCCTTTAAATGTTTCTGTCCTATAATATTTCTTCTTTTGCTCCCCACAGCTGAGGCGTAAGCTTGGTGCTTTTCAAATTAAATTAGATTGTGTAAGCCAGGTGTCTTGGCAGTAAAATCATGTGCAACCCATTTTTATCCCATTAACATCGGTGTTCATCAAGGATTTGTGTTTTTCTTTCTGCGAACTCTAGGTAAACCAGTAATGATCATAACTGAGTACATGGAGAATGGCTCCTTGGATGCCTTCCTCAGGGTAGGTGATTTCCTCATAATAAGCTAAGGAGATTTTATACTGGGAAACATTTTCTGGTTTTCATTCTGATTCTTTTTTGCAGAAAGAGACTGAAAATTCAGCATTTTTAAATAAATTATGTTTGTATTTGGGAAATTTTGTTTTCTGGTGTTGCTCCTATTGAAAACTAGAATAAATGCAAAGTGGAAGGATATAGAATAAATGCAAAGTGGAAGGATATAGAATAAATGTAATGTTTAAAGTAGCAGGGTCTTAAATAACCCATGTTTAATGGGAACAGTTCTGATGTGCTCCATTTTGAAAACATCACAATGCTAAAGACACATTAAAAACAGATTCATTGCAAACTGGATACTGCATCACTGGAAGCTGTGACAGAACCTCTGGGTTTTTACTTTGCTGTTGAATTATAGACACTAGTCAGGAGAGTGAGGAAATAACATTGCATTTTATTTGAGAGAAGATGGGAATCCAGATATATGCTTTTTGCCAATTTCAGCAATGGCAGTAATGTAGCTTTTAGCTTAATGCTCCGTGATTTTCTTCCTTTCCCCATATGCAGAAGAATGATGGCAGATTTACAGTCATCCAGTTGGTGGGGATGCTTCGTGGCATTGGCTCAGGAATGAAGTATCTGTCTGACATGAGCTATGTGCATCGGGATTTAGCTGCTCGAAACATACTAGTCAACAGCAACTTGGTCTGCAAAGTGTCTGACTTCGGCATGTCCCGTGTCCTGGAAGATGACCCCGAAGCAGCTTACACCACACGGGTAAGGAGGGAAAGAAAATGTCAGTGGGTTTTCTTGCCTACATATTGGTTTTGTCTGACTGTGTGGGAGGTTACAATGGTTTGTTTTAAAATAATCTCAGCCCTAAAAATAAACACCGGCCCAGACTCCATAGCTAGTATAAATTGATGTAGTGTTATTGCTACATCAATGCCTACATCAGTGTTTCTTCCCTGAGGATGTGACCCATGTATTCCTCTGGTTCCTTCAGTGTGCTAGAGTGAGTGACAGGAATTTTATGTCAGAAATTAGAGCTTGGGCTTCTATTCCTTCTGATATCTACAGACATGCATAATTATTTGCAAGTCTGTAGTCCCACTGAGGTTTGATTCAGCAAGTGTAGATATGCCACCAAAAAAAAAAAAAAAAAAAAAATCACTTTTTCCCATCGCAAAGCTAGTCATAAATTTGACTTAAATAATTCTGACTGGGAAAAGCGTGAGGCCTGCATTCCCATTTTTTGTTTTTTTCCCATTTTATCTGTAATTCAACATCTATGGTTTTCTATATTTTTGTATATTTTTGCACTGTTAACTAATTTTTCTAAAGGCATTTTAATACGCTGTGTGTGGAATAGTACTAATGCAAGTGCTTCTGGCCACAAAACAACATCCCAACCATTACCAGCCTTTGTACCAATACCTCAGTAATTAACATGCGCGTGAAGAAAAAAAAAGTCAGAGTTTACAAAGTCTCCTTTTTTAATTGCTTATTTTCTTCATTTTTAAATATCTGCCATTCTCCATCTGTTCTCCCTAGTGCAGAGTTTGTTTGCAGCACTCAGATTTTGCAGTTTAATCCCAACACTCATCCTTTAATGGATTCACAGTTCATTACAGGGAAGGATAGACTCATGTAGTATTAAATGCTGGCCAGCCTTGGTATTTCTCACTCATAAGGGTGGCAAGTGGGAGAAGCAGAAGCAGAGGTCTGAAAAGCTGTATTCAGGGAAATCAAAGTTTAGACAAACATACAAGGGCAAGACAGAAATGATTGAAAAGCCTCCCTTTGAATTTAGTGAGTAGAGATATAGTATTATGTTTGCTCTCAAGAGTAAACTACAGGGAATCAATGACATTTGCATTACAGTGCATTGTCTTCATTTACTATCAGTAATGAAGGATCAGGAAAATTTGGATGAACTCCACTGTACTTGAGCAGCTAAATAAAAAGAGCTTATTGACAATTTTTAGAATGACAACCATGTATAAACAATGTCCATGCATCTGTGTCTGAAAGGAGGAATAGAGCTTTTTCATAACTGGAGACGATGCAATAGAATGCAATTTTTAAAGCATCCTTTTCTAAGAGAATGGTGTGTTCTGCTCCCTGTTCGTAGTACAACTCATTAAAATAAAAGCATCCTATAGCCACACAAGGCATCTACTGCTACAACCTGATTCACAAAGGGCCTGATGCAAAGGCCAAAGAAGCCAGGAGAAGGACCCCTTTTGATTTCACTTGGCCTTGGAACAAGTCCATATTAAACACTTGAGAGAGATATTAGAACAATAAACCATTAAGCATGCACTTGCTGCACTCTGTTATGGATAAAAAACATCTAGAAGATAGCTGAGAAAAAAACTTACCAAAATAAACTTAATCAAAAAAGCATAAAAGCAAATGAAAAAAAACCCTAAAACCTTTGTTCAGCTTAAATTGTTCCCCAGATGGAACTGCAGGAAACCAAAAGCTCAATTAGAAACACCTTGCATATTAGCATAAACAAAAGGAGAAATCTCTGGCCTGGCATCACTCAGCTAAGGCAAAATCAGACAAACAGGATGCAGCGAGTTCCTTTTGAAACAGTGCAGGACCTCAGTGGCCCAAATCAGATGCCCAAGTGTTTTTATCTGTTTAAAAAGTAGTATTGTAACAAGAGGCAGCTCTCTCCAACAGGTATCAAAAGCAGCCGTGTGTCATGGTCTGGTGTTGAACTCCTCCCACGGGGACTGGGAGAGCCCAGAGGCTTGCTTGCCATCTCACATCACTGGTAGGAGTTGGGATATTGCCCATGGGAAACACCACAGTATTCATGTATCTTCCCAGTTTAGCGTCTCTTTATTTTACCTTTTTGAAAAGCAAAATGTTGTTAATCCCATTTTTCTGAAACAGGTCAGACAGGTCAGACAGGCAAGCAAGGAAATAGTAATTAACAGCATGCACTTATTTGTTTTGTCAACTAAATCTTTAATATATACTTTGTAAAACCCCTGGCTTGTTCTCATGCTTCAGCACAGCGCTGAGCAGAGATCTCTTAGAGGGCCGATAAAAATACATTTAAGAATTTACTGGTTCACCTCCTTGTGACTAAAGAAAACAGATGGGCAGCATTGCTTTCTGGTTGGATCTGACAGTTTTATGGCAAGAAAAAGAAAAAGTAGATGCCTTTTCAAGAAGGATTCTGGAATTGCGTACAGAAAACCATTTTGTATTTTTAATGGCAGTGTAGAACAGTGTCAGCCACACACATTACTGGGTCAGTGACTCACTAGCCTGTGGTTTCTGTTATTTGTGACAGGGTGGCAAGATCCCCATCAGGTGGACTGCACCAGAGGCAATTGCCTACCGTAAATTTACATCAGCTAGTGATGTGTGGAGCTATGGCATCGTCATGTGGGAAGTGATGTCCTATGGAGAAAGGCCTTACTGGGACATGTCCAATCAAGATGTGAGTCTCCTGAGCTTCCTCTACCTTTTCTCTCCTTTCCCCTCGTGCCTTTATCTTTGTCCTTAGATGTCCGCTGATGTGTTTCTGTGTCAATTGCTATATGGTTATAAAACATTTACTCCAGGTTTTTAAAAGGGTATGATGGGTGGTAGATTGCTGTTTTTTCAGGGAACCTCTCTGGAACTAAGATTTCCCTGAATACTTTAAGCCTGGTCTATGGTCAGGGAACAGGGGATTCTCAAGTTAGGATCCGTAACTTGTGCATGTATCTTTTTTTCCTTTCTTTTTTTTTCTTCCCTTTTTTTTTAATTTAGGAAAAGTATTATAAGCAATTAAAGTAAGAAAGAAGAATGGAGGAAAGGGAAATGAATGTATTTAAATTGTCAGATCGTAATACTGTCAAGAGAGGGAAGATTTGAATGTTGACATTAAATCTTAACTTTATTGAAAGTCTTTAAGAAAAAACACTTGAATTTAATGAGGCTTCCTATTAGTAGTTAATTCTTTAAGCCCCAGTATGCTTGTAATTCTTCCAGATGATTTTATTTCTTGTAGGATACCTAAAACAACACATATGAAATCCAGCTCTGATTATCAGTCAGAGCATCCTTGCGACAATTGCATAGCTGCCCCCCGAGGACATTAAAAAGCAGCTTTCCTAAATGACCATTCTTAAATTATGCATGTCCTGTTTAACCGTACCATCTGGACTACTTCAGTGTATTCCAAGAGGGAGCATGCACAATGGCTGCTATTGCAGAAGAGTATTTAATAATAATGCTAATAAGCGCTTTTGCTAATAGAATTTTTATTAAATGAAAAGAAAAACCCAACAGTGAAAATGAGGCATAGATTCTCCATAATTCTTTTCCCAGGGGATTTACAAACATATAAAGGAAGAAGAAAATGTTAATCTGAATATATGGTCATGGGAGTGGTTAAGTCATTTTACAAGTCATCTGCTTTCTTATGTAGAGCTGAACATTTTCAAAGAGTGTCTAGATGTGGATGGCATTTAATCTAAACGGGGGATATAATTTTAATTTCCTTCTGATGTGAAATGTCTCTTCTGGCACCCAATCTTGCCTTCCTTTGCTAACAGGAAGTCATCAAGACTTAGCAAGAAAATAAAATACCAGATGTGTCTCAGTTATATCGGGCATGTCTACACAGTACAATGGAGCTCAGTGGAACAAACGCAGAGCTAGCATATTAGGCTGGCATACACTTAAACGTGCGGCGCAAGACCATGTCGAAAAGCTGGTTTGAACAGGACAGTGAAAGCCAATATTACTGTCTTTGCATCCTCTTTTTAGTACATGGCAGGCATAGACATACCATTTTTTGCTCCTTAACGACAGTGAGAGCAGTGCTTTTCACAATAAATCAGAAGTGGATTTCAAATTATTCTTAGTGTCGAATCAAGAGAAATCAAAAGGATCTTCATTCTTTCTGGGGTAGTGAGAGCCACTTTGTTTGCGGTCACTGAATAGCTGCTAATAGTGCAAGCATATCCCTCGCCCTGTCCTCCCAGTGGATTTTAGCCACTAATTGGACAAGACCAGACCGAGGGAATTTAGCACAATTCAGTCTACGTGCACTCCTGGTCTCTAGTCTTATGGTGAATCCTGCCAGCAAAATCATATCGATTAATTAAGATCTGAAGGCTTCTGGGTCATGCCCTTGTCACACCAGAACTGAGTCCTGGTCACGTCCCGTTCTCCTGTGAGAGCTAAGAAGCCATCAGAGTAGTGAGCTCTGGAGCCCTTTTTGGAGGGTTTGAAATGACTTCAGCTTGTGAGTTTTTCTGGGTTCTGTTAAATATGAAATGCATACTTATGCTGCGTTGGACTGCTGTAACTTTCTTGATAAAGCTGCACAAAGGGATTCTGATCTCTGCATTTCTTGGTTCAGAGCATACCATGGTGGGAGAACGGGTTCTCTGCATGGCCTGTATTACCAGCAGGGAGGAGCTAGCCAAGGAGGAGAGGGAGGATGGGGTGATCCGCTGTACCCTAAAAATGATGGGGAAAATTTCATCCTCAGCATACTGCACCCAAAACTGACAGATAGTAAAGATTTGGTGTAGACCTGTTGCGTCTCCAGTAGTCTGTCCAACAAGGACAGTTGCTTAATTCTAACCTAGGCTATTTTGTCATCCCTGTATCCCATGTGCTCTTCTGTGATACATTGCCCTGCTGTATTTGATGTCTGCTTTGGATGCTGTATCCTTTTATTTTTGAATTGCTGAGGAGAAATGACAGTTCTGAGACCACCAACTGTCTGAGTCCGAGTGCAATTTTCCATGTTGTTTTACTTAATTGTGAATTTGTTTCCATACTTTGGATCGCCCTAGGATAAATGATACTCAGCTGGTAGATACGAGTAGTGTCTGTTGTTCTCTAATGTCTTCCTAATTGTGCCATTTATAGGTTATTAAAGCCATTGAAGAAGGGTATCGGCTGCCACCCCCGATGGACTGCCCCATTGCTCTCCATCAGCTGATGTTAGACTGCTGGCAGAAGGAACGCAGTGACAGGCCTAAATTTGGACAGATTGTCAACATGCTGGACAAACTCATCCGCAACCCCAACAGCCTGAAGAGGACAGGCAGTGAGAGCTCCAGGTCAGCTGTGCTTTTGTAATGGTGATGTACGAGGGAGCACAGCGGAGATGACAGGCAAAGCTGCAAGTCACCTAAGCCTCTGCGCTGGGATTAAAGTGTGCTCTGTAGCTCTGCAGAGCCAGACTGCACAGCAGACTTTGCACCATGCAAAAGAGTGGAGGGGTTGTGCTGGCGTACTGCTGAACCCCCCTGGGCACCCCAGACTCTCCTAGCTCTGTGAGAAGGAAAATGGAATGAGCAGAGCCGTTGCTGTATCACACCAGCGCTGACCAGTTTTATAGCACAGTCTTAAGCATGTCCTGAAAAAGTTCTGATGCAGGCAATCTCTGAAGACAGTTTGCTGTGTCTTTTCCCTCTCCACCCTAGTGAAAGGGCTTGAGCAGGTAGCCCTAATGCAGTGTAGCTAACAGAAGTCATGTGGTTTTCTGCAGGAAAATACATCATCAAGTTTTATAAACCCTAGATTTGTGTAGGATTTGCAAATGAGCGTTACGGCATTACAGCCAACGCCTTGCGGGCATTGGGAAGGTGTGGATTAATTTTTATGTGAATTTGAATTTAATTTTGTGGAAAGCCAGTTTCATGTCTCCACTGATCCCGCATTACGTTGTGTTTTGTTTTGTTTGCTAAGTATGGTATACCTGGTACGTGCAACAGAAGTGCAGTAGGAAGGAAACTCCCAGAGTTGTAGGGTAAAACCAAAATATCTTTGTTGGGACAGATCAGCAGTTTGTTTGAGCTGGTGAAACACTGCTGAAGTAATAAGTGCTTTACTAATTTATACCAGGTTTGTTCTGTTTTTTCCAAATGTCTTTGCTTTGTCAGGTAAATTTGCTTACAGCCAATATGGCAAAATGCTTAAAAGAAACAAGAGGAAGATAATGGGAAAATATTTTTCAGTAGAAGGGAAGGTACAAAAATACCTATTGGGCAAAACAAAACTAAGTTCCTTGAATCAGTGAAGGAGTAACAGAGGTTCTGATTCAGACTCCAGCAGAACAATATCCTGGAAAAAGCTGTTTGGGCTTTTAAACTTGTAGGCCCCTTTGTGGCTTTTGCTTACAATGTACATTATCAGAAGAGGGATTATTAACCCTGTGAGGCCACTATCACCACGTATCTTCCAGATTGCCCCAATTGCATTGGTAGCCTGGCAAAAACGTATCCACCCTTCAGGCTTAAATAATTTACATGGTGAGAATCACAATATGATCTGCTGTGATAATTTGGTTTGAGAATGACGGTATGAACTCCTCCATTTTGCTTTCTGTCCAATTTACAGGTGCGCTTTGAAAACATAGATTTTACAAAAGTTAATAGCCTGTTCAAAGTCAGTGTGTGTGTGTGTGTGTGTGTGTGTGTATAAAAACCCCAAAAGCTAATAGCCTATTCAAGCTCATTTCATGTTCATGGCTCTTTATAGATGTTTATATTTCTTCTCCTTGGATTATGAATTTCAAATAGGCATATAACATTATTAATATATTATATGACTTTATATGTGAAGCATAATTGTATATAATTAGGTTGCCATCATTGGTCTTGTGTTAGACAGTAACAGTAAAAGAGTTGTACCAAGTATTACCAGCATGTACTCGGTGCCTTAGGCAAGACACAACTATGCTATTGCACCCCTAATCTTTAATGATGTGCATTTTCAAATAAATTGCTAAATGATAATTGTTTTGGTTAGATAGATAGTAGTAATTTATAATGGCTTAATGAAACTGTGATTTACAATATACATGTAATAATAAATAAGATCTTAATAGGAGAAGCAAATTTTGTAAAAATAATTATTCACAAATCTGTGCAAGGGAAAATGAGAACCACATTCCACAGGACAAAGATCAAAGCTTGCATGATTCCCGCCACTCCTGGCACATGCGCTGGTCAGGAATGGATTGATTAAAGAGGGGATTAACTCCCTGCTGTCCTGAGTTTGATTGAATGCACTGAGCTTGCCTGCGAACCTGGCTAGAAGCAGGACTTATCTGAACCCGCCCTGAATTTTGCCTTCCAAACCGGTCTGGCAGGTTGTGAGCTCCCACTTCCTTTGCACATACTTCAGTAGTGTTTCTATAGTTGCCGAGCTGAGGTCTGACATATGCAGGATTGGCAAGGTCTTGCAATTGCTGCGTGGGAGATACAGACACAGTAGGCTGAACGCCTTCCAGCATCGCCATCTTCTTTGTTTTTTGAAGTAAAAGCATTTTCTGTGAACTTGCTTGCATCTGAGGTGGAAGTTGTAAGCAGCATAGTGGTTCAAATTAGATCTGAAAGCAAAAATAGAAACTTAAGGTCAAATTCATTCTTGGCAGAAATTGGCTTATTCCTTTGCATTTTGTTAAGTTTCTTGCATTGATCTACGTTGCTGTGCAGAGCGCCACCGGTTTCGCATGGTGCAACGTCTCGCCCTTACTTTCCCTAAGCAGTGAGGATAATTGTTGCAGAGACCAAACTTTGGTTTGCGATTCATTATCCAGCTGACACCATTTCTCTGTCCTTTCACTGTTTGGCATCCAGACCTAGCACAGCCCTGCTGGATCCCAGCTCCCCTGAGTTCTCGGCGGTTGTTTCTGTCAGTGACTGGCTCCAAGCCATTAAAATGGAGCGATACAAGGATAACTTCACAGCTGCTGGCTATACCACCCTAGAGGCTGTGGTGCATATGAACCAGGAGTAAGTACTCAGCGATATAACAAAAAAACTGGTAAATCTGGATTTAATCGGCCTCTTTTGCTTTGTGCTGCATATCATTACACTCATTAAAGGAATGGAATGCCTTTCATTTGGACGGAGGATAACTTTAAAATGCCTCCACAATGCCTTCACTTATTTAATTAAACATTTCTATACATCTGCCTTGCTTTTGCTGTGTTGCTTGCGGTTGACTCTGAATGTTTTTCTCTGCACTGGCATCTGATCCACAGTTCTCAGCCCCCTGCTTCTTCTCTTGCTTTCCACAGTGACCTGGCAAGGATCGGGATCACTGCCATTGCGCACCAGAACAAGATCTTGAGCAGCGTTCAAGCAATGCGCACCCAAATGCAACAGATGCACGGCAGGATGGTTCCTGTCTGAGCCAGTACTGAATAAACTCAAAACTCTTGAAATTAGTTTACCTCATCCATGCACTTTAATTGAAGAACTGCACTTTTTTTACTTCGTCTCCTCGCCCGTCGAAATAAAGATCTGCAGCATTGCTTGATGTACAGATTGCGGAAACCGACCATGTGTGTTGGGAGGGGGGCCTCCAGAAATGACAAGCCGTCATTTTAAACCAGACCTGGAACAAATTGTTTCTTGGAACATACTTCTCTGTTGATCAATGATATGTAAAATACATGTATCTATATAAATATAAAGTCACACTCAAGTTTTGATGCTATGTTTGCTGCCAGATACTGTGCTTAAAAAACAAAAACAAAATTACTTTCCTTCTCCCTGTGACCCGTAGGATTACAACCATAGTGTTTTATTTGTGGGTGAAACCACCGTTGTACATCTTTCACTGGAATGAAGAATCTGCCCTAGGATATTTTTTGCAGACTTGATGCATCACAAATACCTTGCAGAAACCTCAGTGAGGTCATTTGGCTAATCACTGCCTGTCGATTAGTGATCTACCCATTTATGGGCTTGAGACATGAAATGACCCACCTCGCGGATTACTGGGCAAAACTGGACTTCTGGGGAGATTATTGGCTGTTGTCGTGCTGTGCTGAATCCTACCACTTAAAGACATTTTGTGAACATCTTGCCAGTAGTCAGCTGTGACAATCGTGGCTGTGGAGCTTTCAGACTTCTTTTCTCTGTCCAGAAGTGATTCCCTTTGCCACACGGAGAAGGTCAGTGGAAGTACAGTGTCCAACATGTTCATGGTGCTTTATTTCTTAAACTGTGCTAGGATTTCATCACTGTTTGGGGGGCGGGGGGAAGTGCCATAGTATGCATTACTTGGGGTTCCCAACGGGTTTGTATGAACAAGTGCTAGTTTCCCAGACTAATTGCTTAGTGTTTCCCATTGTTTGCTTTATTTGATGACAGTGAAAATTGCTCTGTTTCAAAACCTGGTCTTGCTCTCAAGCTGTTGCGTGTTAGGATGTACAGACGAGGTGTAGGAGTGTGTCTTGGGGCTCCCTCAGTTCGGGCCTAAGAGCCTGACCCCATTTTGCACTCAGAGTAGTAAGGTTGCCCTTATTTTTTTGGGTGGAAAAAACCCACACTTATGGATCCCATAGAAAGTAAGAATGACCTTGTAAAGTACAGATACTCATAAACGTACCAGGAAGAACCAAGGACTTTTCCTGCCCTCTCATGAAGAACAGTAGAGCCAATATTTGTGTTTTAGAAAGATCAGTCTCAGTTGCTGTGTCAGTGGTTTTTAGGGAGGAGGAGCAGAAGGAAATGGTGTTGTGCACGCAGCATTCCTGGTTTTGCCCAGTTTGGGTGTCGGGCATGGCGATAGCTCTATGTTTTGCAGCAGTGTTACACTTCAGACATGGTGATCCAGTCTCCTCAGCTGTGGGAACCAAATTCACTTTTGAAACCAGCCCCATAGGCTGGATTATCAAGGCAGCTGTGGGTGTGAGTGCCAGGTGTAGGCTGCATGGCTAAGGTCTAAGCGCCCCTCTGCAAGTGTGGCAAACAAGATGGAGCATGACCTGCTTGAAAAGCTGCCCTCCAACTCCTCTTAAGAAATTGAAGGAGTGCTGAGTGAGTGAAAGCATCCCCTGGGTTGCTAGGTGGAGGTGACTGCTGTAGGAATGTGGTTGTCCTCATTAGGTCACATCGGATAAGGCTTTATCCAGTAAAGTACTGAACACATTTATGCTTGTATTTGATTTATATTAAAGTTTCTATTACTCTTTTTGAACAGAGTGTATAAATTAGATTCCTTTTAAAGTCCTTTTGAGGGTCAAAGTGATGAGATGACCTTAGAAAAGAGGCAGGATCAGGCCCACTTATGCTGTGCTGGGTAGGAGGAGGGTTTTCATGACACATCCTCTGGAATAGACGTTGCATTTCAGCTGTGGCAGGCACAATGTCAGAAAGGTGAGATTTATGTTTTGATGGCGCTAAGACTGGTTCTTTGGTCTATAATATTTTGGTCCCGCTCTGCACCTGACAGCAAATTCAGAAATGATTTAGTGGCTTTATGTGTCAGATTTTTTAATAATTGCATTTTTTCTAAATCCAAAATAGCTCACTCAGTTGGACAAGTCACACTTACTATATCATCGCTCACATCACTTTTTGTCACTTTTAACAATAACTTGCTGATTTTAACCACTAACTCTCCCTCAACCCCAACTTTCTCAGAAAACAACTAGTTCAGAATATGGGATGCTAAATTTGAATCCTGTCAAGTCATGACAGCTTAGTAAAAACTGTTCTGCAGTATTACTTATAAAAGCTTTTCCATTTCAAGAAATTCAAGATTTCTTTAAAAAAACTACTTAAGCCAGCATGTTTTAATGTCATTTGCCAAGCAACGTAAGAAGTGGTTACTCATTTTAAAGACATGACACTTGTCCTTTCAGCAGTAAAAATTCTTTTGCATCTTAAGTGCAGAGTTTAAGTTTCCTCTTGCTGTAAATCTTTTGTGTTCTGTTGACATTGTCTTTTTTCGTAGAAACAAAATACACCCAATTTTCTGGCCAGTTTGTAAAATTGCTTTCTTGGAGTCTAGTAATGATAATTCAAAACACTCCAATGTTTTCCACACAAAATGAAAAACTGTGTCCCTATAGAATGAAAACTGTGAAGGCAGCTCAGATGCCAGGTTTTCAGATCTGCCATTGATAGCTCTGTTCCCTGTGATAAAATATGGCCAGTGAGGATGCGTCCACTTGAATGCGATTTTAGCTGGAGGAGAGTGGATTAAAAAAAAATCGGTGGCACATATATATATATATATA